>VZSJ01000467.1:1824784-1899722 GCA_013398405.1 Pheucticus melanocephalus
TGCTTAGCTCTTTGACTTCCATGTGACTTACTAACTCTGCAGAACATAAGAAATTGAATGCTTCTAGACTATATATCCTACACAACATAATCCTTCAAAACAGGGAATCAAGACAGCAAAATGAGATGATGTCCAACTAGCTGCAGTTTCTCACTACGACTGCTGCAAATACTTGGTCAATTTTTATGCCATTATGGCTGTTCTACCAGAAAACAATGAAAACTTTATGGCTTCCTAAAAATTAGCTACTCTTTCCTAAAAATTTGCTACCCCTTAAACTTTCAGGTACACAATGTGTTTCCAAAAATTACTCTCATATCAAAATTTACAGTCCCTTTCCAGAAATTTTTTCGATAGAAATACTAGAAGCAATAAAACGCTTTAGTGGGTTACTAAAACTCATCTGTTTGGTGTTTTTTAATTATTTTTGAGTTTACTTTAATCTTCATACTCAGACATTTCCATGATGAAAACCCAGATATTTCTGAAAACTAAATCAGGGAATGGGGATTACAACTACTACAGTAAAAAAACCCAGAAATAATGTAGTTTGGGCTTGACAGCAGCTTCCTCCCTCACAGACCTCAAGGCACTTGATCTTGATGCTCCTGTTGGAACATAACCTTGTGACCAACCAGCATCTTTTCAGCCACAGCCTGAAAAAATGGGGGAGTCAAGGATCACAAGGAAACCTGACAGAAACCCACAGCACATTATAAAATAATTTTTATCAGTCATCTGAATATGGAAAGATAACATGGAAATATGCAGAGGTTAAGGATGTAATATGTGAACTAGCCTATCTACATCCCCTCATATTTAGCTGCAATATGATTTTCAAAGCCACCACTCAAACCTTTCCTTTCTATTTCTGCTTATATTGCCATTGGGCATCCAAATCTTTACTACAGTCAACGTGGCACACTTGAACAGAGAAACACATCATTTTTAAAAGCTTGGGGGGAAAAAAAGACGAAATAAAAGGTGCTAGAAAAAGAAGAAATAAAAGGTACTGTGCTAGCGAGAAGCATGTAAGAACCTGGATGAGAATTTTAGGTACGTGTGTGAACAGCAATTACTATGCTTAGGTACAAGCAGGTGATCACAACAAAGAGCTACCATGGCTTCATGAGCTATTGTTTGTTAGCTGAGCAATAATTCCTGAGCACACACAAACTCCCAGCCTGCTCCCAGGACAAAGGCTGGTGTTCTCACCATGGGACATGCACTGGCAGGCCTGCACTCAGCCTGACACAGGGCTCACTGCTGACCTCTCAGCTAGGAATGATCCGTCATTGACGGGAAAACGTCGTGTTAGAGCTTGTGCATTCCGGCGGGCACACTTAAGTACATCCCCTTGATCTTTGAGGTACATAACTGATTTCTGCTACAAAAAGCAAAACAAAATCACAACAGAAGTGTCTCAAACCTGCCATTTCCCAACAAAGGGGTTAAGTTTGCCCTAAACACAGTGTGCCAATACACTTCGCTCTGAATTGGCCCCCTCAAGATAAAGAAAACAAGAACTGAACATGCAACTGTATGAATACTAAAATCACAAGGAAGAAGAGAATTGTAGAAAACAAGATGTTTTACTTTGGGTGCTCCTGACTTCTTTATAATCATAAGAAAGCAAGATATTTCAAAATTAAAACTATTTCATGTGGGAAAGCTGGTGTTTAGTTATTGCCTTTATTTCAGTCAACAGAAAAAGTGATGCTATATGTTTTTGTTCTTATTTTTTCTCATATTAACTGCTGAGAGTTCAGTTGCAAATACTGTTCATGTATTTGGGGACTTCTGACACAGATTAAGTAATTTTTTTTTAAGAAATGAAAGAGCATAATAAAATTCACTTATATATGTCACTCACATACAGTAATGCCATCAACAATATATGCCCAGAGACTTTTGGGTTTCTATTTTATGCAGTATGAATAACCACTTCTTGTATATTTATTGTAATCAGGATATTTTAAACCAGAAACTTTTCATAGCTAAACTGTCAATGACAAAGTACAATTTTTTTCTGGAGGGGGCGGTGGGGAATACCAATATTGGACAAAGGAATAATTTCACGGGATCACAGAATAATGAGGTTGGAAGAGACCTCTAAGATCATCGAGTCCAACCTAAAGATCGAGTCCAAACTAAAGATCACCAAGTCCAACAATGTTTCACCCAAGTCAAACAAAATGTAAGGTTTTCTTAATTAAAAATGGTTATCAAAGCTTTGTCAGGAGCAACATCAGTCTAGGCTGTATGAAAAACCCCAGAGGGAGGCAGAGGGCCTGGGATCCTGGCAGGGGAAGGCAGCTGATCTTCTCTGCCTGGCACCTGGTGAGAATCACTGGAGTGTAGGTGTTCCAGAAGCAGGCAGCAAGTCTGGATGCCCATCAGGACCAAGTATCCAGATAAGTCAACTAAAAGAAATTTGGTGAGGCAGTGAACATGACAAACAGCAAAGCTATCTAAGATGCCTTGATCTTGTACTACAGCAAATCTATTCTTTTTCCTCCTTTCCATTTGCCTTTTTTATTTCTTCTCAGAGGCCTTCAGCTTTTGCTGGTACATGTTGTTTCCAGGGCTCAGCCCATCCCTGCTCCCCTCACAAAAAATACAGTATCATGAAAATTTAGACCAAATCTTCAAAGAACAAGTAAAAGGCATTAACAATAACCACCTGACCTTCTCAGAGGTGAAGGTACTTGAAGGTCTGTGCCTTCCAGCCCTGCAGCAGCTCTTGAGCAGTACAAATCTGTTCTGGCCACTACTTTGGTACAGGCTGAGCCCCATCTGAGCAACAGCTCCCAGAAACATGTCTGTCTTTCATGGCAGAACTGGCAGGGCTGGGACTCTTCCTCCTCCTTGACACACAGAGAAGGCAAATACCACCATGCATCAGGAATAAATACATGCATTTGAAATGTAAAGCTGCTCACCACACTGGCTGTTGGGATTGTACTTCTCCAACATTCGTTTCTTGGTGTAAACAGAGAACAAGTTAAGCTGGATCCTGGGCTTGGCCTGAGTGGTTTTGCAAAGGTTATAACTGCCACACAGCTCCATTTGCATTTCTAACTTCATAGAGCTCATTAGCACTAATATTTATTTTAAATAAATACATATTTATTCAAAGCAGATTTTCTTAAAGGTGTTTACAGTTATGTTTATTATCAATGCAAAATATTAACTTATTGTTGATTATTTTGATGTTAGTCACAAAATTTGTCCTAAGCCCCTCAATTCCTGGACAACTGTCTAAAGTTTGAAGTAAACAGAGAATCTGAAAGTTTCAGCATGTTTTCCTGGGGAGAAGAGCATGGAGAAATTACTTCTAGCACATAGACCATACAATATCTTTAGAACATCCATAAATAATGGCATGAAGTACTTTAATTATCATTTATGATTTGTAATATTACTGATTTCCTGGTGCCTTCTCCCATCTTCTGCTTTGTAAGACAAGTACCATTTCTTCCAGTCTAAACCCCGCTTACTAGCACTGGGACCAACAATTGGCCATTAAGTTCTAAAAGATTAGAAATACTTTTTCTTGAAGGGAAATTCACTCACAGAGAGAGAGCCCTCAATCAATAACAAACCTGGAAGGAGTTATGTAGCAGGCCTGTGTGTTAACCAGAAACAGACATCAGAAGTCTTACAGCTGCTTGTATACATGGGATTACTTTATGGGCAGCCATAATTTTTATTCACAGAGGTTACTTCCCAATAGACAAATGAATTAAAGAAAATTGCATTCTATTAACTATTCTTCTTCCACTACTGAATTCAAGAAATTCCATCTTTATCTGCTGAAGTACTTTCAAAATAATAGAAAAAAATAACTCGAACAGTATTAACATTCAAACCTAAAAAAATTTTCTTTTTCCTAATGTCCTGACCCCATATGGGGGCTGATTTAATGTAAACTAAATACGTAAGTAATAACTATAATAAGTCTTCAACCATCAAGTAATGTTAAAAAAAAATAAAATCAGGAATTAAATAATTTCATTTGATTGTTTTCATGAGAACCTAACATTTGTGTCATGGGAAAACCAAACCACAAATGTGCACACTGGGAAGTATTTCCAAAGTCAGTGATAGTATAACCTAAACAACAGTGCTCAATTATTTAGGGCTGTCTTTAAACCCCAAGAGTGAAGTTATTTAAAAATAATTTTTCCTCAGTGCACCTTCTGGATCTTTTGCTCACTAAAAAAGAAAAAAAAAGTTCTTATAACCTCTTTGTTCCTACAACACTACTCACATTCTTTACAAACACATTATTTTGGATACACTTACTGTCGTATTTATAATGCTGTTAAAAGTCTTTGATATTTGGGGGGGTTTATTTGTTAAAATCAGAGCAAATTTTGTAAGGTTTTAAAATTTATATGTGGTTCCTAAAAAAAAAATCCGCAGGGAAGTTTTATAATGAAGATTTTTTTCAGTCAAAAGTATAGTTTCACCTTCAAAATCTATATCTGATAGAAATCAAGTAATAAAAATTTTGGCTTTTTAGAAGAATTTTTTTCTCTATCCGCTTCAGGTATGTATTGACTAGGTTTTAGCATAGCCTTTATCCTGAAGTAACATTTCTATAGATGTAAAAAATTATTTTATACAAATTCTATCATGTTCCAACTTCCCATACAGAAAAATAAAACCAATACAAATATTCCTAAACAGTATAATTTTCTCAGGTTTAAAATGTCCTTCATCACAGACAGAAAATGATGACCAGCAGAGATAAGGATGCAGAATTTCTACATTTGGCAAGCAGCAAGAATAATCAGTCTCTAGGTGTTTCATTATTGCTGTCCATAAAATCTGAGGAGAGCATGAAAGGTAGAACAGAAAAAAAAAACACAAGAAAGGCAAGACAAAGCGCTTGCTATGATCACTAATTTTTGCTACTTTTCTATACATCAGAAACTGCACAAGCAAATGTGTACCAGGACCCACAGAAAGGGAAAAAAAAGGAAAAAAAAAAAAAAAAAGAGGCATGGGTCAGTGGGATATGAGCACTCTCAGTAGTGTACAGTTCTAGGCTGTGCAAGACACCTCAGCTTGGCAGCTCTCTGCTCCTGGGGAAGTTCAGAGGCCAAAATTGCCATAGATAATTTCTTGGATACATAGATGGAGAGTTACAGATATTTCCTCCTGGAGAACTACTACAGCCAACAAAGATGTTAACCTGGTGCTCAAAATGGCCAGACACCCAAAACAATGTGTTATTTGGTTTCTCAAAGTGAACTCTTTTTTTTTGGAACGTACCAAGACTTTCTTCCAAACTTTGGCCTCCCAAAGTCCATTTTCCACTCCTAAGCCATTTCTAACATGAAGAACATTCCTCCACAGGTTAATAGGATTTCTCTTCTGACCAGCTGCATGCACCGGCTGAATGAAATGAAAATTTTTGTTGCATAATGCCTAATCTAAAACATACTTTGACATCAAGTCATGAGCTGGTCTCTCTGCTACCTGTACTTTCATAAGCCAAATTATAAACCATTTTCTGCAGTTATATTCCCTGTCACATGGTATCAGTCTGCAGCTAAGAAACTTTCCTGATCCTTCCCTGCAACATTTTAATGAACTGATAGCTCATCATCTCTAAAGTAGGATATCAGAAGCTGTCTTAAGCTCTGTCTTTTTGGCTATAAGCCTGCTTTTTAAGCTTGAAAACTTGGCTGGATTAAGTACAGTCCAATATTGTTTTAACTTCCTGCCTAGTTCCTTTAATAGATTTCCACAAATAGAAGCAAATAAATGAAGAAATAATTTGCAGCAAAATGTACACAATTAATGCAAATATTTCCTATTGTGCACAGCTTCACAGAGGAAGCCCTTACTGACATATTGCTTGCAAATAACTTCAAATTAAAAATTTCCCCTGTAAGGGCTAATGGATTATTTGAGCAACTAACTGTATACATGACAGGAATAGGCTGCTTTATTTAAAATTAGCAGGCTTAGCCAAGATACTTCAAATATCATGAGTGTGCTTCTAACAGAAAGCACAAAAATAATTTTTTGTTTTAGACTCTTCCCTCATCTAGACTCAGTTGCAGTCATCAATAAAATGCATTGCAGAACCTATTGTTTTCTACAGTTCTTAGGAGTCCCTTTATTTTCCATAGAGAAAATGAACAGTCATAATGGGCACAAACAAGTTTTTCTAAAAAGCAGACGTCCAGGCATTAGGCATGGAGTTGTTCAGTAAATATCATTAAATCCAGAGACTTATATCAAACACCTCTCAACTATAAGTGCAGGAAACAATCAGTTAAAAGAAGAAAACCTGAAGAACTCTGGCAAGGTACAGTAAAAACTGTTTTGCTCATTGTACATGATGAGAAAAACCTAATTCGCTTGAGATTCAGGCTGAAAAAAAGAGGTGTTTTTTTCTCCTTTGGTGCACATGAATCAGAGTTCTTTGTAAAAGCTTGAGAGGATGGTGCTCCTGGGTTCCCTCTGTAATCAGGAGAGAAACAACCCTAATCATGTCCAGGAGAGCTTCTCTCCAGCTGCTTTGAAAGAGATGAATCCTGCCCTTGGAGGCCATTAAGCACGAGCACTTCCTCGAGTGGAATGACCTCCTGGACCTGGAGCAGCCCAGCCTCCTGGTGTGAGCTGCAGGACCTGCACCACATGGGGCACAAGGAACATACCAGACTCCTAACTCTACTCCAAACACAAAAGCAAGGCTGCAGTTAGGGATTAAAGGCAAGGGTGATGTATGAGGAGGAGTCGGCACCTCAGGTCTCTGGTCATAGTTAGCACGGTAATATAAAATTGCAGCAGTGTCCTGTATGTACTGCAGTAGTCCTGCAAATAATTTTCCCTGCTAGGAACAAGAATTCAGGCACATTAAACCTGTTCTGTGATATTAAAAAAAAAAAATCTTCCTTATTATACAACACTTGAATGGAAAGGCAGCAATGTAACATGCAATCCCACAGGACATGATTTACTGTCCTGCAAAAATCTCCATTTCCAGCACCACATGGAAGATCATCAGAGACATTTCTTGAAATCCTTTTTTTATTTTATACATCAGCCATCACCATGGAATGATGGGGATTTCCAAGACAGGTTCTCAAATCCCAGTCCCCCTCTGTTGTTGGAGTTATTTCTGTGAGGACTGATGGCAGTACAAGACTGCATTTTGCCCCCTTTTCTACTATGTGTATATAGACTACCTCCATCTGGTACAAAAATTAGGGTATAAATGTTATTAACTGAAGTGCAGCAAGGTGACTGTGAACAAGACTCCAGTGGTTTAAGTATCAAAGTCTGCCACTGCTGAATGTGATCTGACCCTATGATAAAAGAGGCCTTGGTTCCTTCTGGGGTATGGAGTTCAGCAGTTTTTCATATCACAGTTTCTACTCTTTCCCAGAGCACTGATTTTAAACAAAGGAAACGTTACAATCTGATATTGTGCTTATCACTCAGTAACATCCCTTTGATAAGCACATTGCCCTTGAATAGAATAACACCAAGTAAAAAGTCGAATATTATAGAATTTATATTATCTGGCTATAACACAACATTTTAAGTCATAGAAGTACAGTTTCAAAAATAGGAAGGAATTTTAGTTAGGCAAAGACCATAACTGCTTCATTTTCCTTAAAACATACAAAGTTCAAGGAGAATTGCATTGAGAGCTATAAGGGAACTCTCAATAAAAACCAGCAAGAGACAAACAGAAACAAGAAAATTACTGTGCATATTCCACCTTGTTGAACAGATGCCCATGAAAACAACCTTTATGGCAGTTGTTACATAAAAGTAGTGCTTCTTCAAGATGTCAAAATGGTTTTGCTGGAGTGCCCTCTCACACTTTGGAAAATATATATCAAAACAATTTTCTAGTATGTTCATCTATATTCCACTGTTCTAACAAAGTGTTCAGCATTTTGACTTAAAAGAAACAGCAGGAATGAAAAAACCCAAACACCACTGCATATAAATCTCTGGAAAATATACAACGTACAGAAAAAATTATAAAAGGATATTCTGGAGGGACTTAGACATTCAGAGTCACATGGTAAAAATCTGCAGCCATCCAATCTGGGTGTAATTGAGCTTATCCAAATCAGCTTTGGAAAGAAAGCTAAAAGTCAAACAGGACTCCAAAAGAGCCTGTTCAAAAAAGAAATGCCTACTGCATACATTATGGTAATCCCTCACACAATGTGTGATCTTCTATTCTCCAATCAGATACAGGAGATTATTATTTATTCAGACAAGGAACAATGCACAATTGCAAAAAAAAGACAAATATTTAAGTTCTCAGCCCCTTACATATAAACCTGCCTATCAGGTTGTATCCTTGATTTAGAACAAGATCAACTTGCTTTAGGTTCTGCTCAACCCACGCTAAAATTACTTGATAATAAGGCAGTAATTTGTTTGCCTGTTCAACATTTTAAGAGAGATTAATCTGCTAGTGACATTTAATGGAAATTAAATCACAGGCATATTACAGGATAATTGGGAAGCATCAAAGGAATTGCTCAACTATAGTCATGCACATCCTGTTCTTCAAAATTACAGTACCAGAGACTTGTCAGAGTTCCTTTAAATTTCTCTGTGAGGAGAAGGCAGTAGAATTTAGTGCCTAAAGGTTATAACAGTGACTGTTGAAGACCAAAATACAGAACACAGCTTGCAGCTGGCTGATGCAGGAAACAGCAGGGTAAGTGCTGAGGGAAGTGGGCAGTGTGTCCATCCTCCTGCTGGACTGGGGTGGGGAGCACAGCCAGCTCCCAGCAGAGCCAAGGCCAGGCACATTCTGCACAGACACCACACTGCTCTTGAACCCTTGCTGTTTTCATTCTGCCTCACCAAGGACATTCCATTTTTTTCAGTTATCTCAGGGCTGTTTGGCTAAAAAAGTCTAACACAGGCTTCTGCACAGTTGTTAACACTTTCATCACAAGAAGTCTTCCTCTGCGAACCCAAAATCTATGTTATATAGACTACTGATACTTTTATCTCCTTCACATCTTCAGATAAACAGACTCTTCTGAAATTTCAGTTGAAAGAGACACAAAAGACTATGTATTTAATTACCCATGTCCTGAAAATGATTTGCAGTCTTCTCAAAACACAGAAACTTGATACAGCCCTCTTTGATACCCTTGATTATTAACAGAGAGCAGTTTTCAATCCTGATTAAATAATGAAACAAATCTGAGACAAGTCTGAGACAAAAACATAGTGAAGTCTAGGTACATGAAAAACTTCCAACAATTGTTTTGGCCCCATGTTACACTTGCACATCATTGTTTTAATACCTCTATAATAAAAAATAAATAAATGATAACAAGAAAAAAAGAACAATTATTTTGAGGTAGAGCTATCTGACTTGCAGTCAAGAGAGAATGATAGTAACCTGAAGGGAAAATGATGGTAAGCTGTACAAAATGAGGAATGTTGCAAACTTTTTCCGGCAGGTTTAATACTTGCGAGGAGAGAGGTGGGGCAGAAGGCAGGACTACTCTTCTGCATGTGTGGGGCCTGACTGAAGGCAGAAACAGCTGCTGTTTGGGTAGAGCCTCCTTTGATGGTGGTACCCAAGCAAGCCAGACTTGTGACTCTTAGGTAAAATGTATAAAACACAGATGAGTCTGCAGAGCCCAGTTAGAAGAGGTGGATGCAGTTCCTTGGGTTCTCTTGCAAGGCGTACTTACAGTGACTCTGCCTTTATGGCTCAGTACCTTTAGTTGTTATCCTGCTGTAAATAACAACTTGTCCCCCAAACCACGCACCCAGGCAAAAGCTGAATTCAGTAAGAATAACAACAAACACAACTAAGAGACTACCAAGAGATATCAATGTATTTCTTTTTAAAAAGAATGAGATTTGGAAATTGCCTTCCGTTCATTTGCCTTTTAGCAGCATAACACCACCTACAAACTGGAGTAAGCAAGTCCTGCTTGGACCTCATCTCAATGCAAGCAGCAAACTTGTGGATGGCCATCAGCTTGCACACCATATACACCAGGAGGGTGCTTACAGGTCAGGAATGCTGTGCATTGGTAAGATTGTGTGGGAAAACACATGTGGCACCTGCTGACACCCTACAGGCACTTTCCAATACCTTACTCCTTCAAGAGCACTACATAAACAAGTGGAATTCCTCATTCTGAGATTTACAAGGTATGGGTGGGCAGATTGCTGTGCCCACATGGTGCCTCACTGAAGCCAGCCTGGCTCCATGCAGGTGCAGCTGTCCATATGCACGTAGTAAACTGCAGGCTCAGGGCTCGTACTCTTAAAAACAGAAATAAAATCAAAGACACAAGAAAAAGAAACTGCTTTACACTTTCTCTGCACTCTAAATAAATGAATTTTCTGGAGAGAAATAACAGAACTGATGCTGGTTCAATTTCTCTTTCTCTCTGGATAGATGCCTGAGGAAATGTCTCCCCAGAGTAGCTTGAAAAAGGCAGCAGCACATATTTTTCCTTGCAAACCAAGGATATTGGAGTAATGGTAATCTAGTCAGAGTAAACTATAAAGAAGTATGATTCACTACTGCTGAATCTATTTTGACTTCTTTATGTACACATGGATCCTCACAAAGAAAAGATCTTGGCTGCAATGTGCCTCGCTTTGTCAGGTCCTCCAAGTCTGGCTCGGGGAACGCGTGGGAGTGGCACAAAGCAGACAGCTGTTCCTATAATCTTTACTAACCTCCTGTTTCGTAACTGCTAGGTCACATTATACAGCAAGCACATTGTAAGGATTACCTTTCAAAGCAACCCTGCCTATACAGTTGTTGCTATGAGGATACTCTATGCTGGCATACGGCACACAAAGCAGAGCCTCTGCAGTCTGAAGAAGAAAGGAAATGGGTCAGAACCTCTGTCTCCTCTCACACTCTCAGAAAATACAAGCCCCATTTCAGCCACCTGAGTGCTCAGTTCTGAGGCTGGGAGTCACAGACTGCAGACTCATTAAAACAAAGTGTTTCAGTATGCTGCTCACTTTGAATGATGCCAGTTCATCACCTTAGCATTGATTCAGAAGCCTCTTCCCATGAGCCAGCAGAGACTCGCAGAACTTATTTCATCAGTTTTCGCATTTAATTACTTAGTCTCATTTGCTGCTTTGGTGTTTGAGAAGCCTCAGAGGACAGCAAAGCTTAGTGTCATGACAGAAGCCATTTTCAAAGCAAGATTATCTCCCTCCACCGCCTTTTCTTCCAATTGCATATAATTTCCAGTTTTTAAAAGGGGAAAAAAAAAAAGAAAAGAAACCAACAAAAAGCAACCTAGCCAGTAGCCAGGCCCATGTCACTGTGATATTAGGGATGCAGCATCATTGTTCTCATACACCCCCTCAGCATTCTTTGTGTGGATTTCCAATACAGGCAGATCTTCAAAACAGTTTTCCTCAAACACTTATCTTTTGACAGAGATAGCAAGGCTCTTAGATGGCAAAGTTAAGCAGCAAACTTTGCAGACACTTCCACATTTCATCTCTGTGGCAGATATGCAACCAGACACTTTCCTATCACATTTGAAGTTAATATACTGGGGAATGTATCCTTTTCCCACTCCAACATGAGAGATAATGCAGAGAATGCCAGGGCAGACCATGATTCCACTCTGCTGTGGTTTCACAACACAAGGGCAGCTCAGAATCACCATACGAAATTCTCTTGCCACATTGTATATTAAATATATATTGCACGAATGAATTAGATTTAGGAGTTTTTGCTTCGCTGGGTGTTTTAACAGCCAGAATAACACTTGTGGATTAGAAGACAGTTCAGACAGGCTTAGCTACAGCAGCAGGGCAGAGCACAGCCCACAGACCTGCGTGCGGCCTCCACAAGCATTCCTTTCTCCCCGCCTGAAGAGTAATCCGTCATGAAAGCTTGTTTGATTTCCATAATAGAAAACAGTTCAAGAATATAGCAACATATTTTCCAGTCCCTCAGTTGAAACTGAGTATTTTCTGGTTTAAAAAAAAGTTGTCGAAGCGTTTTGTGAGAAAGTCTGTTAAGCCCATTGTTTGGGGACTACTTTTAAGCCCCTGTTCTTCAATTTCCTGAGTCGTGCCTTAAGCGGCAGGTTGTAATCACTTCCATACTTCACAATATTTTAAATATGCCCATTTCAATCTACAGTCATAAAAAAAGAAGACAAAAAGAGTGAAGTACAGCAAGTTTGATTTTCTAACCATTAGCCATTTTACAAACAATATGGAAAGGCTATGACCTGCAACAGCTTTTTTTCCAACTCCTTTTTAATAATATTTTATATAACAAATACAAAACACTTGAAAGATTACAGTGTTTAAGATGCCTTTTCTGTTAGATATTCACTGAACAAGAAGACTGGTAAAAGCCACATTTTCTTATTTTACCCTCCCAATAACTTCTTTTTCTCCAAGTGAAGGAAAAGGCTCGCTGCTATTTTGTTTCCTTTTCTGGAATTAGTGCTTTTATGAGCTAAAGATGCAGAAGAGTATCAAATCATCCACTAAAGCTCAGTGCTCAAGAGGAAGAGAAACAAAAGCTTTACTGTGTCTATGATTCTTCCTCTCTTCCAGACCAAAAGCTTCTGAAGGAATTTTTGTTCTGTATTAAATGATCAAAAAAAGTCAACCTTAAGTTTTTTCTGTTGGTGTCTTCTACAGGAAAAAAAGCTAATCTACATTTATGCAAAAATGCACAAGGTGTCAGCAAAAACAATTGAAACATTCTTAAGGAGGTGGAGTAATTTGAAGACACGAACCACATACAAGCGAAGCTAAGTGTACTCCTGTACTTATTAATTTTTGAGAATTTGGAGTCAATTATTAATATCTTTAGGTAAGCCCAATAACACATAAAACAATTATAGTTAAGAGCTTTTGGACTGAATTTTGAACACTGTTTACAGCACAAAGTAAAAGACTTTGAACATATTCTGAAGTAGTGCAAAAGTGGTTGTATTTTATAGTGACCCAGTTAAAACTTCTTTCTCTGTGAAAACCTGCATAAATAGGGTGTACTATGGTTCCTAATATTCAGAGAAACAGGCTTCAACCATATCACTCATCTCTTATATTGGTCTGCCATCTGTAGGCCACAGAGAAAACTCTTTCCTCCTGGAATTTTAGATAGCTTTGTTCTTTACTCTGCGTTTTTGAGTAGATAGCAATCAGAAAGCATTGCCATCCTGTAGACATCATAAAGAGTTGATTTGCAAATCACGCCAGTTACTTGATCATCACTAGGCACTTAACACTCCCCACCCAAGAAACCCCAAGATGCACAGTTAGTCTGTTAGCCTCAGATCTAAGGGTATACCAGGATTATTAAAGTGTCAAATAGATCCTCAGGAATGGTCATTTTTATCTTCTCAGCCCCATGTCTTTAAACATCTTATCCTTGCTATGCTGAATTGTAATTTTATTATTTATGCATGTGCATTTATATTTTTGAAAACACGTTCTTGCATCCTGCATGATTTCCCTGTGGGTTTCTTCCAAGTGTCACGCAGAATGTTCTTGAGAGATGCCACAAAAGTAAAAGAAAAATCCAACAGCCTTACAATGCAAAATACTCCCTCTCTTTAGAATGTCCTCAGTCAACCTCGGCTGCAATTAGATGTGAGCGCTCACATTCTGCAGGAAACAGGAACTGCTGTGTCTGCATGTCATGCTCACAGATGTCACTTAGACTGCTTGGTAGGAACAAGTGTTCCCTTGGAAATTACTCCCTTTCTAGCTGTTAGGATAGAAGATGATTAAAAGAAAAATTAAAAATCACCCTCCAGAAGAGTTGAGACAGGGCACAGGTAGAAGTCTCAGTGTTAGAATCCCCCAGATTTGGGAAGGTTGTCTAGCACATTCCAGGGTGTAAATTAAGTTATGGTCCACTGGGATTGTTGTGTATCACACCAGCACAGATACACAAAAATTCTCCTTAGGCTCATGCATTCTGCACTGCAGTGACAAGCTATTTAAGGATAAATTACTTGGAGGAACTTTTTTCTCCATATTCCACAGCCTTTCTGGAGTGAAAGGCAAAGGACTCTTCAGGTTTAAAAATAGTGAATAGTTTCATGCAATATGCATCAGTGATAATCAGCAATTGTAATGATCACAGCTCCAGTGCTGAAGCATGGAAGAAACTGGATACAGATTTATAATCTGTAAAATCGGAAACTCTTAACAAGTCTGCGGTATGGATGAAGCAAGAGATGATCTTCTTGTTCAGACATTTCAGACCACTAAAATCTACTCTACACAGTCTTGCCAAGTTTCACACAGCAAAGAACATCTGCGCTGCACCATATCTTATTGATCTTTGTGCAGAAATGTCTTGGCTGGTGCTGAACAGCTGAATCACTGGGGATACAGAAGTAGCTCAGGAGTCCCTGCTCAGACCAGTTCCAGTGGGATTAGGCTCCTTCCATGGCTCTGGCCACTGGAGCTGTCTAAAGCTGGGCTGCACAGCACTGACGCATAAAGACTTACTTGGAACAGCTTATATTTCCAACACTCGGATTTTTTTCCATATATTGTGCTTCTACTGCCTCTTTGTGTGTCTCTACAGCTGGTGGATGTGGTCAGCACAGTTGGAGTTTGTGCCCAAGTCTGAAAAAAGTCAACTACTACAAAGGAATAAGGAGGATTAAAATCCCTACACACAAAACCTCAAAAAATGACACCCTACTTGGTGATTCCCCGCACGTATCTCTTCACATAATAGAGTGCATTTTCTGGAAACATAGTTGTTGCTGAAAATACAGACTATCATCTGTTATTCCAGCCTTTACTCCCTAAAATCTAAAGGTGAAATATTTAGTCAAATCACCTACTTCAAAGCATGCTATAATATTTTCTTTCTGAAAGCTGCATTGAATTTCTCATCCAGAAATGCACTTTAAAGACAAGGCATAGAAAGGATAGACCATACTACTAATTTATTAAAAAAAAAAAAAAATCAGAAGAAAACCCTACCAAACTGTCACCAATACTTTGTGCTCAGTTCTGCCTTGGATGGCAGAATCTGGAGTTTTACCTCACGTTCAAAAGAGCACAAAAGGAGTTTTCCCACACTTCCAAAAACCAAAGCAGTGCCCCAGAGGAAGAGAAAAGGGGGTCAATACTCTTGCAGCACATCCTAAAGTGTAATTTCTGGGGATTACCACCATCATTAGCAGAAGCAAGTACATACAGCCTGCATCTATCAAATGGGCTTCCTCATTTTTTAGGGCACTTTGGGCTTAATATTCATCAAAAAACCCAAAAAACCAATACCTATAGCTTTAGCATAGATCTAATTCCAAATTAATTTAGAAAAATCCTACTATATCAGCATGGTCCCAAAAAAAGACCAGTAAATATTATAATGAGGATTCACCAGTAAATCAGATCAAAGGGTCAAGAATCCTCTTTCAGACAGATGTCAAAAAACTTTCTGCACTTCAATACAGAACTGATACTTCCCTTGAATTATCAGTATCCCATACATGGTGATCAGCTTTAGAGGTGTTTACTCAGGGTCATTTTTTAAATAAATATTCTCAGGGCTTTGTTTCTTTCCCTCCTTCTGTTCAGTCCTAAAGATGTTGTCTTCAGAACTTGTTTGGACTCTTACTAGTTTCCAGCCTCCAAACTCTCTTTCAGAAGGGAATTCTACAGTGCAACTGCTTCTGCTGGCAGAATCATATACTTTAATGCATAAAATTACTAACTAAATAAACTAAAAAATCTCCTCCTCTCTCCCACCTGTCCCTACCCTTCAAAACCCCAAAATTAAAAACTCAACACAGGCCCTGATGTTCATCTGATTTCTTCTGGACCTTGGACTGGAGGTTTGCACTGTGCAGGCAACTGAGCACTTTGGCTCAGACTACCAGACAAGTTTTTTTAATCTAATCCTAAATTGCCTCAGGAAAAAAGATTGTTTCAAAATACAGACTGCCATAGCCAAAATACAAATTTAGCCCTAATGCAGAGAAATGTTAAATCCAGAGGAGGATTTTTCTATTGTGCAGAGCACAGCTGTGGGCTGAAGTGTCCCACAACAAGACACAGCATGTGTGCAGTCCTCAGCTCCAGCAGGAACGTGGCTCGTGTCCTGGCCAGTGACAAAAATTTCCTAGTGACTACCACATGATTATATCTGTCACAAATCCCAAGCTGAACAGGAGAAAATCTGGGTCTGGAAATTTGAGCTGTCATTCGGAACTTGAGACAACAAGGCATGGTTCTAATCATTCCACTTTTCAAACAGACTTTTTTTCCTGTAGAAGCCTGCCTGTGGCAAATAAATTGGAAACAAATCTGAAAGTTATATCCTTGCGCACCTGTGAGCTGAGTGAGCCTCTGCAAGTCTATTCTCACAGCTTGAAAACTGAGAGCACATAAACCTGCTGTGATCTCAGGTGAGATGAGGTGATCTCTGAAGAAGGACCAATTGGATTATTATAAACAACTACCACTTAAGATTAGCCCTTTTCCTAAAACACCACTATAAATACAAGTTATGGGGTTCAGTGTGGGGATATCTGGGCAACTACTCCGTGGTTTGTAGCCTAGTGAAAGCTAGGCTACATTTTCTGATTACTTTTTTGGAACTCTATAATTACTTCTGTATTTAAATATATATGCATATTTTTACACACACACAGAGACTTGCTGGTCAATACAGGTGTCCTGTGGCCTAAATAAAAAACACTTCTTGATTAGATGGAACACAAGAGCAATATTAACTTTGAGAAGAGGACAAACAGTATTGTCTGAATTTTCTCAACTTCTCTTGCCTCAAAACTGCCAGACCCCAATATATTCCAAAACTTGACTGTTCCAGCTGTGAAAACAAACTTTTCAAAGTTCTCAAACAGCAGGCTTTCACATTTCTGGGAAATGAAACACTACTAGTTGTTTTATTTATGGTATCTTTGCTTTATGACAGTTAATGAGCTGTAATTTTATAAAAGAGAACAAAAACAATACTTCATGCCATCACAAATAGCCATCAGCATTATTTATTGCAGATGTTTTAATCTATTGTAGTAATAATGAAACATTCATTGTTTTGCTACCCTGTGCTATCTGTGAGAAATTTAAAATGACAAAATCTTGCTGTCCCTTTCCCCCCCTGAAGCTTTTGCTCCTTTCCAGAAGATTCTGTTGTGGAAAGGATAATGACGCGCACTTGGTAAAATCAGCATAGTGGAGGAAACAGCCAATGTATGAAAATAGTTTCCTGATGAAGTCTAACCAATGCCTTCTGCAGAATGCAACTGTTTGGTAGACAAACAGGACATTACATTTGTGATTAAAATCTATTAAACCCTCAACTCCATGATATTAATGTAAAAGAATGTTTGACAGCCTTTTGTCAGCAGTTTTAGTATTGTAACTTGAAGACTTCAAAGAGCAAGTTGAAAACCATCAATTCAGCTGCATCCAGCCTCTGTTCTGATTAGGAACTCCCATGGCTGCTCAGTGATCTTATCAAAGCCAAGGAGACAGGTTCACACATGCCAAAAAACACCTGCCAGCTGTGGCCATGCTAACAGAGAGCAGTACATCGACCCAGTGTCCCCAACTTAGCCAGCAGCTCTGCACTGTAACCTGCTTTGAATCAGCAAAGTTCAGTGCTGGAACCTGCCAAAAGGCAGCTCCTTCATGGTGATTCTTTGGCTTCCTATCTACTAAGCAGTGAAAGAAATCTGGGATGATTTTACCATTGAGCTACCTCTACTTTCTCTCAAAATCATCAGGGGCAAATAAAACCCAACCAAAACCAAACAAGTCCCTGAAGACTTGCAGGACTAAGTTCTTGGGCTGTGTCCCAGTGAACATTCCAGATCATTCCCCCTATTTCTCAGCTAGCTCAAATATTGACTAATGCAGCCCCACTTGCCTGATAAAACAAGTAGACAACTTAATTTATAGCAGGTTTAGCATCTGTCAGGCAAGTAACAAGACAATCATTCACAAGGCTCTGTACCTAAGAGTGTGGGCAATTACTCAGCCGTCTGGAAAAGACAAAAGAAAAACTGAGAAATTTCGTGTGGTGAGCTCATATTCCAGCGGTTGATTTTCTGCAATAACACTAAGGAGCAGGGAGCCCAACTTCCACGGCTCTCCTGTGTTTGCCAGCATTGTAGTTTCACTTGAAGTCAAGTTTAATCACAGAGGAGAGAGTGAGCTGCAGAACATGGAGAGGTGTTGGGGAAGAAGACCTCTAGCCTAGTTGGAGCTGTCTAGATATCATCATTACACTCTTATTGTTATAATTCAGGCATAAGGAAAAGAATAATTTGTTTATATCACAGCTAAAACTTAACTCTTCAAAGATTATTGTATGAGCTTTTTATTTCAGTTTCCCTGAAAATCATCCCTCTGTTCCAGCTGCAAGGATGCAACACATGCTCACAGGATGCAAAGCTTACATCCAGCTCCTTGCTCAAAGGAGTTCCAGCAAGGACCAGCTCCAGACTTATCTTGTAGCTGTGAATCTTAGCCAGAGTGACTGAAAGTGCAAGATGAAGCACAACCCTCCACACCCACATTCCTACCCTAATCCCTCATTTCCACTGCTCATACTAACCAGACAGTGCAAGGCCAGCACCAGGGAACCATAGATCACACTCTCCATCACAGCTCATCAGAAAGAGTCTTAAATACCCAAAGAATTCACTTGGCATTCACTATGGAAAGAAAAATCATGTCTAATGAAAGAAGGCACCAGCAAAAGATCATTGTACCTTAAAATGCTCTGTGTTTTTTCTCTTAACATCTTCTGCAGCAACTATAGATAGAATTTAACTGTGAATCATGCTCATATAAAATTACAATTAGACTCAGTATTGTTATAGTTGGAGTGCATTGCATCTCTTAAAGCATTTCTAAGAATTTCAGGTACCATTTCACCTACTTTCACCCTAGCCATAAAACAGGGAACATCACAGAATAGCCTGGCCTACTTTTCCAAGTGGATTAGAAGCCACAATCACCTAGCAACTTCCATTGCTGCATTTCCCTCATTCAAGCCAAGTCTCAGGTATGTCCTCACTGCCATTTATCTACCTCCACAACAGCCCTATCTCCACAGCTCTCAGTTTCCCCTTTGAATAGCTCAGTGATGCTATCTGCAGCAGAAATACCTGGCCTCTTTAGTTTCAGGTTCCACAAAACTAACTTAAAATCTTAGTAATATTCATGTTGCAAAGGAGATCTGGGCCTTGATGTTTATTTACAGCTTCCTAGAGTTTGTTTGCTTGAGCCAAGAGATCTTTAGACAGGTGATTTGCATAGAGGTCTTTCACAGACTGTTTCCAATAGGGAGGCTTTCAAATGGAAAACAAGGTAAATGCTACTGACTTATCGTCAGTGGAAGGAGATTCCTTCCCTGAGCCAGATGAAACTCTTCAAGAGAGTTAATTACATTGCTAATGGGATAAAAAAGACAAAGTAACATTCAGAAATGACCTTAAAGCAACCACCCTGATGCAGAATATGCAAACAGCACTCATTGCCCCTTGTACTTGAGGCAAAACTAGCCCCATTTCCTGGTGTTAGGAGTAGGGAATCTAACTTAGTTTATTTATTTTAAGTCAAAGATCCTGTGCTTCCACAGGTGAGCTAATGCCAGAGAGCAAGAACACCAAATATTAGGTTCAATAAAGACTTTTCATAAATGTAAATACTCAACAGAGAATGTTGGTACATTAAAGGTAGAGATTTAGACATAGACAAGGAGGAGTTTCTGATGGTGTTGAAGATATGTCATAACTAAAGGTCACTGTTCCCTGTAGGTATACAGTGATCAGCTATGCAAGATGCAAAGAAATATTATTTAAGAGCTGTAATCTTGAATTCTAACCCTTAGCTAAGGACATGAACTGCAAAGCCATCATTGAATGCAAAAAGACTACTACAGCACTAGGAAAAAACGAACTACAAAACAAAACCAAAAAAAACCCCATCAGCAAGCCAGGTGGTCACTCTGCCACATGACTTGCAGAAAAACCTGGATTCCAAACTTTAGACTGCAGTGGATTCAGTACCATCACAAGCAGAAAGTAGTGAAGGATGAAGGCTTAGTCAAGAGCAAGTGCCCCTCAGAAGTAGGAGGGTCAATCTCATCCTCCACAAAACTCTGATGACTATTTAGAGATGCTTCTTGAGACAGCAGATCTTGACATGAAAAACAAACCAAAGAATACAAAATAGAATACAACCATCAGGTAATCCCAAATTGCTGCTAGAAAAGGTAATTGCTAAAGGGATCCTTAGACATCTTTATGTCAAATTTCACATCCAAACCAATTACCTGCAAATGTGCTGCTTTCAGCTGGAAAATAGCAAACCTGAAAAACAGCAGTTTTCTGGAACCACTCCCTTGAACTTCCATAAATGTTTTTATAGGAGGGATAATGGAGGATTCTCCAGTACAGCAAGAATTGCGGTTCCCACAGCTTCACAATATGAGCAACCTAATACACCATGAATTATCCTTTAAGAGCTTTCAGCACAACTATTCATAGCATTTATATGGCATGTAAAAATGATTAGGAAGAAACTACAGACAATGAAGTAAAATGCAATTATTATTTACCCACCCTAAGATTAAAGGCAAGATACAACTTTGACTGTTCCCCACAGAAATGTATATAACTTATTTAGCTGTCAGGGCCTCCAGTTTTATGTGTTAGATGTTATAATCAGCAATTCCACCTCAATGTCTTGTAATCAAAGAGTTGTTTTACTTTTCAGCAATCTTAATCACCTCAATGAGATCAACAAGCCTCAAAGTCTGTTAGATACCATTTTTGTGAAACTCAGTGGGGAAAGCTTTGTAAAGACTCATTTTGGTATTCTGGACTCAGTAACAACAAAAATTTTGCCTCTAGATTAACAAGATCAGAGTTAGATACATGCCATGTGCCTCACACCTAGAGCTCTGCAACCAAAGTAAGATAGCAATAAAAAAAAAAAAGAACAAATCTCAAAACAACGAAGCAACCAACTAAAACCAGTCCACAAGGTAAGCTTTAGCCACAGAAGTTTGAACAACACAGAGAAAAGGATTAAAGACCAACAATGACTAAAAGAATAAGTTATTTTTGCTTTGTCTACCCCTGACAATTTAAGCTACCAACTCAAGGCTGAAACAATGCTATTACTTCCTCAGAGAAAGCTACCTGGGCAACCTGTTCCCACTTCAGTGTCTTCATCTCCCTGCCCCTACAAGGGGCCACACACTAAGATTTCCTGCTTCTCAGATTGTTTCATCTGTTTCCCAGTACAGTTCAGCAGTAGACTCTCCAGACTGGATTACAAATATCCACAAATTAATCATCACCACTACAGTTACAGTACTTAAAGATCCCCAAAACCTGCTCAAGAACAAACCAAGCTCAAGTTAAATTAACAGTGAAAGCCACCAAGCCAAAAACCAACACATGGCATTTTCATAATAAAAGTAAGATATTTCATCTCTGTTTTACCAAACAGTTCTGTAACACTTACCTTCAGCTCCCACGTCATTCTAAAGTCTTTAATTCTGCAAGACCAGTCTAGTGATGGGCTGTTGTCTCTACTGCCACTCTTCTCTCACAATGACACAGCTCCACAGCTGGCATAAATCAATCTCATCATTAAATTTATTCCTACCAGCTGAGGAAGGGGCGTCTTTTCACTCTGTAGCTTGGAGTGCACTTCATCTACTGTGCCATTTGTCATCTCTTATTGCAGCAGCCTTAGCCCAGAAATGGTTATGTTTCTGATAGACAGCCACTCTCCTTACTTTAACAGGCACCTGACAACACATTTTCCTGTCAAATTCTTGACAGTAAAAGTAATTTAAAGATCTGTGATGATATATATTATAGTTATTGAAATCAGATTCAAGTCTTGAGTGTGATGAGTAGGGGTTTATTACTTCAGACTGGGGGTATTCTTACACTTATTTCTCTCCATAGGTGGACTGCAGATAATTCATAGCTGTGAATCAAAACACTTGGCCAATTTAACAGCAATCTTTCGTTCTCATTCATAAAGTGTGCACAAACCTTCCACTTATTTAGAACCCAGAACCCTTATAGACAGCTGACTACCCCAAAGTCTGAAAATTCCTGAACCATTCCTTTCTACATCACCTCTCTTTTTCGTTTTGATGATCATATGAATCCTGTTGCATACACAACACATTTTAAAAGGGCAGATTCTGGTTTAGCATCAATACCTTCTGATACTCATCCTATTTAATATACTACTGGCATTTCCATGAGATGAGAACAGACTGAGCTGTTTCCTGGAGCAGGAATCTGAAAGGATTTTTCTCTCAAATGTTAAAATACAACTGTCCATATAAATATTCTGTACAAAGACAGATTTACACTGTAACTTTATACTACATATGAATAACAACATCATAAAGAATTAATGCAGGAATGGAGTTTTTCTACATTATTATCATCCTTCTTAAATTCAAATTTATAATCTATGCATGCACTTTTGGCAAATTAAGAAAAATTTCTTTGTACCAGTAAGTTGATTTCAGCACACCAGAATAACAATTGCAGCTGACAGTTATGTAGCTGGAACGACTAAAGTCCTAGATTAAATATTTTCTTACTTGCTGTTTGAGAATAAAAAATTTTTTGACTTCTGGATATGCATTTTACTATAAAATTACATTACTGAGGATGAGGACAAAAGGAAACACAAATTTTCTCACAGTAATCAAAGTATCACATTAAAATAAAAGTGCATTACATTCTATGGCATATTATCCCAAAATTAGTTGTTAACAAGTATTCTTTAAGGAGTTCATAATTATCCTTACAACCTCATCTCTGCACTAACTCTCAAATGAATTTGTTAGTTGTCAGAAGTGCGTGAATGCTATTGATAACAACCAAATTTGCAGCCTGGTAAAATTGAAAAACTTTTCCTTTTTAGTGCCTTTTTCTCCAAAAACTAATAACTTTTTTAGAACTTTCATCCCTGAGATCTTGATGTTTTTCCATGATGCCATCCCAGATGAAAATGAGTGGTGTTAATTAAGCAAAATGGCCTTATTACTTTTGAATGAAAGAACTATTTTTCTGGGCCAGTATGCACATAAGTGTGTTTGCTCTGAATAACTGCAGCAGGTAAAGATAAAGATAAAATTTCCCACAGCCATATATTTCAGCAAGTACTTGTGGCCACTTAGCTCTGGAAGCTACTGGTTCTGTTACTGTATGAAAATATAGAAATTGTGCACTAAATACACAAAATACAGTTAGACTCAATGATTTTAAGGGTCCTTTCCAACCTAAACATTTCTATTATTCTATGAAAATGTGATTCTTTCTCTGAACTTGGCAATTGAATCCTAAGAATGTGCTGTGTGAGGGTGCAGAGATAATTTGATTGTACAAGTGAATTGTTAATGTTAGGTATTTGCATTTTTCTGAATGGGTGAAAATACTTGATTTACTGTAGACTTCTTTCAGATGCTGAAGCACAAGGTAAGAAAGAATTGAAGTGCAAAAAGTTGGAAAAAAGCTTTTAAAAAACACAGGAATAATGTAGGATGAAAGTTTTCCAGGAATTGGCACTGACAAAAGGGATTGAAGAAAAGAGTATATTTTAAAAGAAATCTAATTAAAACTTATTTTATGAATACTCCCCCTCTTCAGGACTGCAGCCTGAGTCTGTAAGTGCTGTGCTGAAGTATGGTAGTAACACACAAGCAAAGAGCTTGAGCATGTCTCTATGAATATTCACAGAGCAGAAAAGGACTTGTATGAATGTGAAATCACATTCAATGTACTTGGCAGCTTTGGTGTGTTCTTTAGTAATTTATAGTTTTTCTCCAAATGCTAACCTTCTGAAATAGGTGTAACTCTGCTGCAAGGCACTGACATTTGGATGTAAAATACCATACCTGTAAGAATACAACATATTTTCCATGGGCTGTACAAATAATCAGGAACACAATTCCAGGCTGGTGCTGTGTGCATACACATAAGAGATTTGGGCTTTTGGGCTCTGCTTGTCTTCAAGATCAAAACCCTCAAGTGACTACCTGTAACATTTCACTTGAAGTAAATGGTAGAATTAAGGGTCACATCAGGAAAATCTAGGCTCAGGCTGGCTAAACTGGAGAGTTTAAGGAGGTGTTTTTTGCTAAATAGAACCAAAGGTTCTATTGCTTAGAGCAGCTCTAACCTTTTCTGCTGCATCTCAGTTGAAAACAATTTAAAAAAATCAAGCTGCTAGGAAAGCTGCTGAGAAAAACAGATGCACACATCACATCTGATATCACATCTCAAAATTTCATGCAGGTGTATTATTGCTTTATTGATATTTGTCTAACTCTTGCTAAAATGGAGAGGTTTAATCCTAACTCTTACCATAGCATGTTTGGAAACCTACATATTCAGATCTCCTCTAACCAGCTAATGAGAAGCTGCCTTCTGATGCTATTTATTCCAGAGCCTCATTTTGTCATACTGAGTTCATAGCTTACACCTTTTCTCTGGAGAAAGTAACAATTATCCAAGTACTGAGTAAATGCTTCTGGTGTATGTGAGAGACACATACACTGCTGTGCATGCTTTACAAGTACTATAAATTTGTTTTCTAGTTCTGTCACAAAAGAATTCATTCCTGTTGGTAATTCATTACTCAACCATTGAGCAGGTCCTACTTGGCAGACTACTTATCATCAGAAGCTACTTTTTAAAATATTTGCTTCTCTATATAAGTGATGGAGACTGCTGTCTGTAATCTTAAGCCTGATTTATTGTTTGGTAATACCTTATTCTTGCTTAGTGAATAATATCACTCAAATGCAAACCAGGACTTTTTATTAGAGCACAGAGACTGATTTTCTGAGGTGGTTTCAGTACACTATTGTGTAACTGCATTCTTCTAGGTCACATGTCAATGAGATTGATCTGACTGTAAGCATTCAGTTGTTCCCTAAGAAACACACTTTATTGCATGTTTTCCCTGTCTCTGAGAAACCTTTTCCTGGCTGCTTTGGATTTATGTACTCCTGGATACATTCTTGGCTCTTAGGACATTTTCAGTTTCATTGAGGACCCCAGGCCCATAGCAGAGATATGATGTAAATAAATGTTGTTGCACGTTGAGTGGTCCAAAGGCAAACTTTACTCTAATGAGCTTAATTTCCCTAGGCTCCTCTTACTGGCTCCTGCAGCAGAAACTCTCTGCTGAGAGGCTTTGGAGAGAGAGGCTAAACCCAGCCATTACAGAAACACCACCCTTATTTAGTTACTACCTTAATTGACTTATACATCTGGTCTCTTGGACTCCAAACAAAATGTTAAATCATTTGATTGTTCTGCAACCCAGAGAAAATACATTTTCCTCCAGCTGAAAAAGCTGCTGTAGGTTTTCCAAAGCTGCTTAAGTCCTGAAACTATAACCTAAATTTTTATTTTCTTGCTTTTTTGTTCCTTGTGAGTTGCTATCATTGTCAGAGCCAGGTACTGGAAAGTATTCTTGCACAGCAGGAGACAACATGCTGATGTATATATAAACAAAATCATGCAGAACTATCACTAGAAACTGTGCTGAAGAAGTTTTATCAATAAAGAAATGCTTGTGCAGAGTTACATTTGCTTTCTACCTCTGCTGCAATGTCCTCAAAAGCCCACATATGCCCAGATATTTATGGATTGCCTCTATTTCCCTAGCTGCTCATAACATATGGCAACACTGTCAGTAATCATCATAAAATACATGGAGAGCCAAGAACACGTACAAGGGATACCCATATATAGACTCTGCACTCTAGACTGACATATCAATTTATCTTTTTTTTTTTAGCAACACCATGTTCTCATGAGCAAGAATCTCATGACAAGATTCTGTAAGGCTACTAATTTTCTGTGTGGCTTTTGCAGATTCTTACACACATTTTGTCTATGATTGAATTGATCCATGTAGTAAAAACAACAAACAAACAGAGAGCTATTTATAGCACCTGGCAGGGACATGAAGAAAATAGATCCATTAATGTCTTTAGACACTACAGTTCCTGTCAGGTTGCTGTATTATATTTCTTGGGCTGGAGCTACTTCAGAAACAAAATGCTTTTGATAAAACACTATCACAAAAGGAGGCTGAGTTCCAGGACAAACTAACTCTTCAAATTGCCTTTTGAGGAAATACTATTAGGTGACCACTGATGATTCCTATAGTCAAGTGACACTGAGTTAGAAAAGGAAAATTGGCTCATTCTGATAGAACACATTTTCACAGAGCAGAAGGTGCTGCAGCTGCAGAGGGAAAGAGGGAGAACTTCTCAAAGAATGTGTTAGGAAACAAATCAATTGCATTTTCTGTTCTCTAGATACAGGATAAATCTCTACAAAGTAAATATGGTATAGACCAGGACATCCACAGCAACAGAGTGATGGACAATATTTACAAAATATGATGATATATTGAACATACTTTAGAATTCACAGATCTAACCTTACCTGACTCACAGTCTGAGATTTTAATATTTAAGATTTAAAAAGAAGAGGTGGGAACTTTCTAATCTGAGTGGGATAAAATGCACGTCAAAGATTTTCTTTGGCACCTGCCACATCATTTTCATATTTCTCTAACAGTTCATTTGAAAAGGTTTTCTGAAATAGAGCAGACACCCCTGGGAGACAATCTGACAAAACAGGCTCAAGTCTGCATCTCCCAGCACAATAGCATCATTGCTTCTCAGTCTACAATTTCCACATTATCTGGAAGGTGCTTATGTACACAGACTATCAGATGTCCAATTAAAGCTTAAAGGTGCTGCATATAAAATGCAAACTAAAATGTTTACAGTCATTAAAAAGAAGACATTAATGTCATAGTGTTATATGAAACTAAGCAGGCTCTGCTAAAAAAAAAAACAAACACTGCTATTCATGGCCATGTGATTTTTAAATCAAATACTGGATATAAACCCATCAGAAGCTGGCATGTAAAACTGTTATATTCCCAGTGATCTGAAGAAAAAAGAAAAGCTCAGTCAGTGAAAGTTTATTTTCAATGAAACAAGTAGTTAAATTCTTATGTTGCTGAACACACACACAAATGGAAAACATAAAAAAAAAAATCTTTATTGGTACCTGAACATTAACAAATCACACCAACATATGTTAAAGCAACCAGAAATTGATTGTGAGAAAAATATTGTCTTTGGATATCGTTGGAAAGGCACAACTGGTGTTAAGAAAGAAAAATATTATATTTGTAAAATTTTACTGAAAGAACTAGAAACAGCAAAAAGGATTGGAACATATATTTATTAGATTCTTTGTTTTTTGGGGGTTTGTTTTTAAGGAAGACCTACACAGAGACTTTGTATATTGGACAAAGTTAAAAAATCATTTTAAGTAATATCTTAAACACCAAGCATAAAATTAGCATCTTGTTACAATGTCCTGTAACCCACTCAGGTTGAATTCCTAATGTTATGTGTTGGTTTCTCTTTACACAAAACAGTAGTCTTTCTCCATTAACAATACACAGACCCCATCTGTTTCTCATTAAACACCCTGCTTTTTCTGTAGTGTGTTGTGTTTCTGCTGCCGAAATCTCTCTGAGAATGCAGGGGTTCCATAACTAAGGATTTGGGTACATTCTCAAAGCCTCCTCAGCTCTAATTCACAAAGAAAAAGAAGGGTTGGCAGATGGGAGATATTTCCTTCTCACTGACCCTAAAGAATCCCCACGTGTCTCCTCACCTGCACCAGCCCAATGCACCCCAAAGGTAACCCCAAAACATGAAGGGACTTTTCTGTGCACTGTGGGAGAGTCAGGATTTGTTCTGGGAGAGTAAGGATGAAGGGAAGAGAGAGAGTGAGACCTCCACAAGGTAGCTCCTTTCAGCAAAGCCTGTTAGGGAGAAAGTGCTAATGAAAATGGAGGGAAGAAAAGCAAGTCCGTTTTCTGGACTGCAATGTACCAAAGGAAACATTCCACAGGGGTAATTTCCCAGGATTTGACAATTCAGCCCATTGGGCAGGTTGAAACATATCAAAACCTTGATGAAAGCCAATATAATTGAGAGAAGCAAATGGATTGATTCTGAACACATGTAAAAGAATAGCAAATAAATTTAATTGTAACAGTACAGTCTTCAGCTCAAGTCTTCACAGGCAAATGTTTCACACTAAGATTTACTAGACAGCATAGCCAGGATTTAATTTTTGTGATTCATGCATTTTTCACACTTATTACTCAAATATAGACTTTTAGTATGTTGTGATTGCTCACTGCCTGTCTCCACCCAAGTATGCAGTTTTGTTTTTATTTTATATCATACTCAGTCTTGAGTAAAACGAGACTGACTCATCAAAGACTCTGCAGGACAAAAACATGTTACAAACGATAAAAAGCATTTTGCCTTAGTCAGTTTGCATCACAGAAATGCCATATGATGCTGTACCACAGTACCAAGTAAAACTACTGATGGTAAATATATGGTCTCATGTACTGTTTATTATCTAAGAAGTAATCATGATTTTTATAAATATATTGCTTATAATACAGAAAATACATTTCTGGAGAATGCATATGTGTTGTAAAATCCATATTCATTCATATCTGTATGAAGTTTCTTTAGGTAGCATGCATCTAGTCCCTGAGCTAACATACTCTAGGTTTTTGGATTGCAATCCTATTTGGATTGCAAACTTTTAAAGATAGTGAGAACAGTTGAAATACTTGGCATTTATTACTTGCAAGAATGCAAATATGAGTAGTCATACAAAGAACAGCCATTCCTTAACTGTTTGTGGAGAAATCCAGTTTAAATGGGCGTTTGCAAAAACCAAGCATGTCACATCACTGTTGGGGCCACTGAACAAATATTTAGAAAATAAACTTGAGGTCACAAACTCTTCTTCAGCATTTGTAACAATGGTTGGTTGCCTTGAGCTTGTTCTCCTGTAGTTTTGGAATAGTGAGAGAAAGAAATGCAGCATTATCAACAACTTCCACTTTTGGAAGAGTCTGATTTGATGATTTTGTAGTTTAACACAAATATCCAGAGACAGCTGAAGAAACATGAAGTACATGTTTTCCTGGAGAGGCTCTATATGGAGCAAGCTTCATGTTTATATTTTGTTTCACTATTTTTCCTGCGTGCAACTCCTGATTGAGTTCTGTTTCTTAAAAAAAAACCCATTCAGGTTATCTAGACTTGATTGTATCTTCATTAATCGCTCACATAAAAATAAATATTTGTATGAGTATTCTTATATTGCCATAAGGATTGTTTTTTCTTTCATCTGTTTCAGCAGGGACACATTTACAACATCAGTAGTCCAGCATCATGTCATTATAAAGCAATAATTTCACTGGAGGGCAGATCTGAAGTAGGACAATGATGAATGAACTGTTCATTTTAAGGATGCACTAATGGCACATCAGAAACATATTTATTACCTATAAAATAAAAATAATTCCAACTAAATCTATACTTGTTTTCTGGAAGAATATGCATGTATAAATAAAATTAGGAAATTATAAGACTTTTTGTCTCAAGAAGGTATCAATGTATTCTGATGTCTGGCTCAGTCTTGAAGCTTTGAGACAGTGTCATCATCCACAGAATCTGTGTAAACAAAATAACCTCCTATGACCCATTTATGGTCAACCCATGATACGGGAATCAAGACTTTTGTAAGAAATCCAAAATTACAAGAAAATATTTTTATTTTGTGTAAAACATCTCTCTCAGCCAATACAAGTAGCCCTAAACCACTGCTGTGTTCTAACTTGGATTTTTTCAGTGGCAGCCAGATTTTCTGGTACTTCCACCTCCAACCAGAAATTTCCATCTTGCTGAAATTTAACAGGTTCCTTAGAGAATTCCATGACTGATTGATGTTCCAGTCATGACCCCAGTCCTTCAAGAGGCAAGAAGTAGAATCCCAAGGACAGACTGGAATCTTGAGCACAGCAGGTTGCTTGTTTTCATGGGAATGCTGGCTGCCCAGGGCTCTCTGCCATGTGGATTGGCAGCACACAAGGTACTGGAAGAGATGCAATAGATTGGAAAAGCTTGAAAAAGCTTTAAAAAATGGCAGCTGGGGCACCAGAAAATGATGTGGTAAAGAAGAGGTCACAAGGGGAAGGCAGAAGGGAAACTAATGCATGAGGTGAAGGGACAAAGATACTCCCAAGCACATGCCCAGGCCATACAGCATTGCTCTAGCCCCAGCTCCAGCTGTTATTCCTATGGAGCAGTTGAGAGTCTCCTTTCCTTCTGCCTGATGTGGGAAAGTGTGTTGACAGTGGGATTCCAGATTCACAGGAAGAGAGGAAAGGCAATCAAAAGGGAAGCATCCCTTGTTGAGGAAAAGGACACAGATAAAGTGCTGTGATTCTGAAACTTTTTCACCCCTACCTATGACTCCCATCACAGGCCACGTCCTGGCCTTTCATCAGCACTGGGACACAAAAAGTGTCCCAACTCTCAGCCCTAGAGGTGAGCAGTGATTGTTTCCATCTTGCTTGAGTTGGGAAAGAGCCTGAAAATGGAGGAGCTAACTATATGTACAAGGCTTTAAGTTTACCCTAAGAGGAATGAGAAGGAAGTGCACTTTTCTATTTCTTGAGACTTCTTAATTATGGATTTAGATGTTTGGACTTAATAATGGTGCTTTTGGCAGGAAAGCCAAGAATTAGAGCATCATAATCTGCTTATCTAGGTACTGGGTGGTCCTCACGTTCATCTTTGAATGCTTGTGCCTCATGATTCCATATATCTCCAAGCAAGGAGGCAGAGAGAGATGAATTATTGGTGAGCCTGGCTATCAAAGATAAGAATAAAATTGGGAATGCAGTTCTGAGGATTTTAGTAGCTCATGTAGAGAATTGTGTTAACTCTTCCATTGTCCTTAAATCATAGCTAAAATAAAGTGTGAAGAACAAAAAGGATAAAGTTACTCTTGTAATTGTTAGGAAATACATATAAAGTTTTATGAGTCAACTACAGAGTGATTTAAAAGAAACTGTCAGTGAATATATTTAAAGGAGAATATACACAGGCTGGCTTTAAAGAATGGTACAGGAAGGTCCACATAGGGAAATGGGCAATTATCTCTTCACATAAATAAGTCATTAAAAGAACACCTATTTTCTGTTGTTCAGAAATAAGAAAAAAAAAGTTTCTAAACGTTTATAAAAATTTTTTTTCACAAAAACAGACTAAATAGAATAAATGATGCTTTCTTCTCTTCAAGTAAGTACAGTAAGTACATAAAATCGTTTAGGGGACCTCTTGAATTTGTGGAGTATGTTACAGAAATGTAATCTCAGAGCAGCTTCACTGTCTGTCTATTATATGCTACACTGAAATTCAATTCACTTCCATTCAAATTTATTAAAGGTCAAAAGCTCTAGGGCACCAAACGTTCCAAATTTTAATTACTCCAAAATCTCTATGTTTTTATGAATCAGTGTCATTCACTTTGATTTTGACTGTAAAATCCTACTGAAGCAATTTTAAAATAAAATAGTTCATTTTATCCTTAAAACTTAGACAAATTAAAGTTCTAAATAAATTTATTTCTTGACATAAGAAATTATTTCCCAGATGCTACAGACAGTATGATGGAAGTGAGACACTCAAGTTAATCCCACAGACTAAGCAGTTTGCATGAGAAACTGCAAATTAGTTAAATGTTAACTGCAGAAATAATTTGGTTTATGCTCTTCCAGATTCTCTTCTTTTCTCCTTATCTTTCTTCTCCCTTTTCTTTACTTTCCTTCAGCCTTCAGCTACTTAACTGTTCCCTTTCTGTTTGCTTCCAATTCTCTCTTCTTTTTCTCCCGTTAAAAATATCTCTCCTTTTTTTAATGTCTCTTTTCACCATCCCTCTGAGTTTCTTATCAGCCACATCTACTTCAGGAGAAAAAAAGGCTCCAGCATCTAAGGGCAACTGTCTTTTCTGTTCATAGTTCTTTTTATATACTGAGTTACTTGACATTAGAATGTCTGTGATAAAACACTTTCCTCTGTTGTGTGCAGTAAGATTTCTTGTGAGAAATACAACTACCTGAAAGGGGAGGGGGTGGAAGTACTTTGAAAACAGCCTCAAGGTTAGGAAAGGCTGTGTTAAACCTTTCTGGTTACATTTCGACCACCAAAGATCACTAAATGGTTTTGATTTGCTGTTCTATTTAAAGCTTCCAAAGAAGCCTCCAGTGCCAGATGATAATATTAATATGCAAACTTGCAGTTGAATTATTTGGCACATGTCAGGGTTAAATACTGCAATAAAAGAGGAAATCTGAACATCAAAGACCACTCTGTAGCTCTTCAAGAAGGACGAATGTTTTACTCCCTTCTTAAAGATAAGGAACCTGCTGGTTTCTTTAAAAGAACACTAATTTTTAACTATATACCTGACAATTTTTCTTCATCAAATCAAGATAGCTCATCTGGGCAGAGGAATTAATCTCCTGTTGGTGATGTGCTTCCAGCAGCTGTTTGGCTGGGGATCCCAGTGGTCACTGCCACGTGGAGAGATGGGCACACAGGCACTGATGTCCCTGGGCAGTGTCACCTGAGACCCCCTAATCTCTTTCAGTCCTTTTATTTTCAAGCATATTTTTATTTAAGGCAGAAACATGACTGTTAAATCCATTTTTTTTTTTTCTTTAGGGATCCATACAGGTAAAACCACATATCAGACCCCTTTTCCTTTTTACCAAAACTACTTGAAAGATATTTTCATTTGATAGTCAAATATAAACCATGGAACAACTTGCATGATTTAGCCCCAGTGCACAATTCAACGTGTCTAAATTGTGATCAGTCTGAGAAAACTTGGAAAGACACAGCTAGATTTTGCTTTATAACAAAATTAGGACTCTTTTTCTTTATCCATAGAGGACAAGTAAAAATTATGAGTACCAAATATCATACGAAATTCACAACCTATGAACCAATGAATGAACATCAGTAGGATACATTTAGCAAAAAAAGTTAAAAATTTCAGCATATTCCCTCTACCTAGAGAAAATACAGGACTGGGGCTGCCTGAGAAATGACTGATATGTTACTGACAGGATTTTAGCACCACAACAGAAAAATGGTGAAGCTTTTAACAGAGTAAAGCAGCTCTTTATGTGCCCACAAGTATCTATATATGTATGTATACATACACACACACATACACACATATATATATATATATATATTTCCACACAAAGAATCAGAAAGAATTTTTTTTTTACTACTTCCATATTAGTGGCATTCCTAATAATAATAATAATAATAATGGTTAAACAAAGACCGTAGCGTTTGACATTTCTAGTGCCTACTACAGTAAATAAACCAGTTATGCTGATCCTAAGCATTTTATCTGAAATGCAAAATGAATTGAAGAACAGAAAGAATAGTTCTGATGCCTTGTAAAATCTTAAAATGCCATAATTCTGTTAGTTCATATGTTCATATTTCCACCAGAAATATGAAAGACACATATCTGCTGCAGCTGTTCACTCTGGGACAACTTTAAATTCTGACCTTTACATCCAAAACCTGACCAAAAATTATGATTTTACTCCCTTTAAAATGAAAAGAAATTTATTCACAGATTAAGCAATTCTGATTAAGTTTTTCTCAAAAGCAAAATTATACACAGTACAACAAAAAATATGTAAAGTTATAAATGTCACAAAATATGTTTATAAAGTCTTCAGTGTGAACATTATATGCAGGGTATAGCAGTTAATAAAAACCAGGATATTAGTCTATAATACAGTTTTCTGAGAGATAGTAAGACAGTCTAAATACATTGCCATTTTGGTATCAAACCATGAGATTTCTTTGTATAATTTCCAATGACCATAAGCATGTAAATCATAAAGTACAGGCATTCCAACAATAATTGTTGGCTTTCTTAAACATGAAGTGATCTCATAAAAGTAATAATGTGCCAGAGGAAGACATCATTACATAAGAAATTAAACACTGTTTTTTACATATTTAAATAGTTTAATATTGTCTCCAAGTTATATGCTGTTCTCCCTTCCCCACCCTACAGAAACTACAGATTATTGTGGGAATAAGTCCCCATATTTTCCTTCTATACTATTTTCTCTTGCAGTTCTATTTTTCAGAAAATAACATTTATCTCCATTCTCCTGACTTCATTTATTTAAGCTGCAATGGAGCAGAACCAGGCTACAGATTTCCCAGTTCTAAGATCCCCTATGGAAAAGTTAGGAAAAAACTTCATCTGATGAGGTGTAAGCTCAGATAAAGCAAATGCCACCCATAGGAATTCAAGTTTTGTGTGGCCCTTGCTGGACCTTGAAAAGAATGACTAAAATTGATTCACGACAGCTCTTCTGGACAACTTCTTATGCCCCTTAATAAACCAAGATCTTTTTGGAGAAGCATCACAGTGAAACTATAGAAAGGTTGTTCTGTCTTCTAAAAGACCACTGGGAACAAATATATTTTGAACCTACAGAAAGGTTGTTCTGTCTTCTAAAAGACCACTTGGAGCAAAAATACTTCGAAATCTCTTTATATTGTAAATATAAATTACTTTTAATGCATTGCTAAACTGCTGCATCTAAATGCTTTAATAAAAATTTCACTTAAAAAATGCAGAAACCAGCCATGTCCCCTTTCATGTAATGTCATACTTTTTGGTTTTAATTATGGAATTTGAGTGCAACCCAGTTAGAAACATACATCACACAAACACAAGCATTTTCAGAATATTTTTTTTCATGAGAATATTAACTATGATGTGCAAAAATGAACCAGCAAGAAAACATTTTCAAGTGCGATGTCAACTGACAGGCAAATGTACAGCATTACCAGCAACCAACAAGTATTCTATCAGCTATGATTATACAACATTTTTTCTCTCAGAAATTAGCTCTCTACTGCTCAGAGTATCCAGAGCTGCATAATAATCTGCATCCCCACTACTAGAGAAATTCTGACATCAGGGATAGCAAAAGCCAAATAGTATACAAGGAATGGCATTCCTGTAAAATCTTCTTGTTCTTAGTGAGACTGCTGCTAAAATTTAAATAAAAGAAACATTAAAGGCTACTCTAAACATCTCTTAATTTCAAGGAGAACTGATTCAGATCCATAACTTTTAATACATTCAACAACTGATCTCTCTAAGCAATCCAGGAACACAATATCAAGGTGCTATAACAACTGATTTACAGCCTATTTTTCTTTTAACCAAATATAGCAGTGTGCTAATGTGCTGGCTTGAGAGCACGCTGTCCTGAGAGAAGAAAGCAAGTGATTTGAATCAATAATGTCTAATAGATAATACAGGTGACATTAAATGAACTATTGTAGTTGCAAAACAATTTTCAAACAGGTGGTGGTCCTACACTTCTGAATATTTGCATAATTTACTTTTCACAGCTAAAGTACATCACAATCTGATTAACTTTACTCATGCTTTTGTGAGACATTCATGTCTATATCACCATCTATTTCAATTCTTCACAGGAAAAAAAATCACACTGAATACTCAGAATCAGAAATCTTCAAACCCCTGCAAGTCAATAAATTAAAACTGAATGTACAGTAGTTTTACTCTTGAATCTGGCTTTTTTTATAACAGGTGTACAGATACTCATTTTAGAAGGCTTTTTTACTGAGAAAGAAACATACTGTGAAAAAATTTCGTTCAACATATTTCAGTTGTGCCTCAGTTTCAACAATGAGTAAAATAAAAGGCTCTTTTAGTCATAACAAGTTCATGCATTCAAATATTTATGAGCTGTGGGTTGCTATTTTTGTGCATCCCTTATGCACACATTCATGCCCTGCAGTGTGGGCTTTGGATGTAAAGCACCTGTGAGTGGGCAAGGCAGCTCTCACTTCCACTGAGTCCATCACCTCTTTCCTTAATGCTACTGATATGGAAATTGAGGAAAGCAGAAGATTTATTGATATTATGTTCATGTGTTAGGGAAAAAAAAAAATATTGCTCAAGCTGCAGATGAGCTTCCAGATAAGAGGACTGACAAAATTTCACCTATTCCAAGGATATCAACAGACAGCCCTCCAAGTTCTGGTTATTTTAGGGACTTCCATCACATATATTATCCAAACAACCACATCACATTTAGCTGAATTCAACAGAAAACCTTCATTCTATTTTCAATATTCCTTCTCTGTTTTAGTAATCTAAGTGTTTCTAAAAAAGAAAAAAAAAAACCCAAAACAAAACCTCAGCAAATATTTACAGGCATAATGCTAATATTATGCTGCCCATCATGGGAATTCTTGTTTATAAATAGCTGGACAGGAAAAAGGAATAATGTCAGCGAGAACTGAGTTGCCCTTTAAATGGAAATAATCATCTGGTTATTTCAGTCAGCAGCTGTGTATGCAGTAGGAAGTCTCACTCACAAATATTATGATGACTCATCTACTTTCCTTTTCTAATAGTAAATGCTCTTTTCTCTTTATAAGTGCAGCACTCCTAAATCCTTCACAAGCTGCAATTCTACCTTACATTCCCTTACCTAAATCTGCAGATTTTAAAGTGCAGCTATGCATTTATATCCACAAAATTAGCTGTTATAACCACTGAGGTTACAAGGTTCTTTCACACAAACTGCAGACCTGCGAGATTTGCTGCCTTTATCAAAGCTAACATCTGAAATAGCATGCAAAATGCTAAGACTATAAAGAGAAAAGGTGCAGCCTGGACTTCTCCCAGGTCCCTGGAAAGAGAGGAGTTAATCAGCACAGGCAGTTCGGAGAGGGTGCAGCGAGACACAGGACTGTCTGCAGATGTGTGGAGCTCACGGAAGGTGTGGCCCGTGCCTTCCACATGCATATTGAAATACTTAAATTACATGGCCTTCAGGCTGCTATTAGAGAACGACCTCACAGAGAGGAAGAATTACACAGTGAAATGAGGCCTAACACATTTCTTCAAACAGAGAGCTGAGAAGAAGAAGAAGAAGAGAAGGAAAAGCCTGGGTTACTCACGATTCTTTTCACCTCTCCACCTTGACCCCGCTTTTATTCTAGGTGCGACGTCCACGGCAGCAGTTATGTCTATTAGCCCAAGCAGCAGCAGCAGGGACAGCACAGCCATGCCAGGTAACAAAAAAAAATAAATCACCTCTACCTGGAGTACTGCTAGAGATGAATTGGAGAAGACTTTCCTCAGTAACGAACAATTGGAGCTAACGGCACTTACTCAGCAGAGGCAGAGGGAGTTGTAAAATGGTATTCCTGCTAGAAATGTTTATTAAAAATTTCCATTGCATCGCTTATTTCCTTGATCCAGGGAAAGCAAAAACAGAAGAGTTGTAAAGGCTTCCCCTAACTAGGAGCCTCTGGCACTCAGATGCAGGAGGAGATGCAGTGGCAGCTTTCTGTGGTCCCTGAGAAGCCACCGGCTCCTCACCTGCCTCTGCCACCTCTCAGCCCTTCCCAGTGTTTATCAACATTCCCCACAGCACCCTAGCAGGGGACACAGCCAGGCTGAAAATGGAGTTTTTTCTCCCTTGCTTCCATATTTCACTGCAGTTTCACAGGGCTGATGACACGGAACATTTTAATGTTGACACTCAAATCTCATTACGTTTATCAATGGGCAGAAAAGCAGTTTTTCAAGCTTTCCCCCCCTTACCCACAGAGGGGGGGCAAGGGCAAAAAATAACATATCCAAGATGAAAAAATGAATGCTTAAAAAAGAAACTTTTTTTTTTTTTAAAAGCTGTGCAGTAACTCTCTGTCTTATTCAGCACAAGTATCTTCTATTTCTAGGGAAAATAACACAAACAATACCACCTCCCACACAGGCTTCTGTCAGCAGATGCTGCATAAATGGAGCAGCGCATCGGTGGTAAGAGAAGCTCTGAGAAATTGTGTATAGGATCTGTGTTACCTAACAGACCCTGCAGCCCAGCAGCCTTGGGGCACCCAGGGTAAGCAGATTCCAGTGCTTGCAGCAGTGCTGCTGGAAGAAATTTAACCCCAGATCCATCAGTACTGGGCAGCCAGATCATGAACATCCCCACAGTCAGTGAAACAGTCTCAAGGAAGAGCTGGAACACAGCTACCCCTGCCTACCCCTTTCACCACAATTATGGAATCATTCCACATGAGTTGTGGAGACTCAGAAAAGCTTCATCCTGAGAGCTGAAAATCACTACAATAAGACCAGAGGGCTATTTGTTCATTGTGACAGGGGGCTTTAGCCTGTACGAAGTCTACATTTATATCCAGTAAAAGTAACTGAAGAATTTCTAGTCCTTTAGCACCGTAAGCATCAGCCTCAGGAATACTTAAAATTGTTACTCATACAACAGTAAAACTTACTTTCTTCACAGAACAGCAATGAAATAGCATTCCCCAAGCTGATCTTTTGCCTCACACATTGCATGCTGCCTGCTGTATATGGATGTAACTGAGCTGCAGAATTGAGGGCCTTTTTTTGAATAAAGTACTGGAGTAAATGTCTAGATACAAATTCAATAACTAAGAAAGGAGAGAAAAAGTAATTTACTTCCATCTTAATAATGCATCTATTCTATAATTTATCTATTCTATAATTTATAATGTTCACAACCACCACTCTTTATGAAATTTGAGCTCAAAATTATTAGTGCAATTGAAGTACTGCACAAGAACCAGTTAGGAGGAGACCAGCTGAAGACACTAATTTCTAAACCTTCTCATGTCAGTAGTAGGAACTTTCCAAAAGAGGGCCTGAAGAATTTTCTCACCTAGAGCTGGCAGACCAGAGATGATCACAAGAAAGTTTCAATGGCCATGAAAGTAGTTATCCACAAACCCTTTAAAAGGGATGTTCTTTTTCTTTGGACCAGTTAGAGAAATTAGGAAGAGAGATGTGCTCTTATTTCAATTTGGGTGAACTTTGTTCAGTACAAAAAGCAAAGTATTTTTGGAATAGGATATAAAGAACTTGTGATCTCTCAAATCTCCAGCTTCTTACACATTACAAGCAGTGTTCAGTTTTGCTCTGACCCCAGCAGCTCCTTGTGGCTGTTCCCTCTGGAGAGGTGACCAGGAGGAATTCCATATATAAACACTGTACTGTATCTGGGCAGGGAGAGAGTCATCCTGTCCTTGTCTCAGTGGGATTTCCTTAAGAAAAGTTTTGGGGTTTTTGTGATCATTTTATTTGACACGAGTCACATCTATGTGCTGAAGAGCAACGGAGATCACTCCTACACATAATGTTGGGCCTTTGCCCTACAGCAAAAATAACTCCCATGGTAACACATAGTGTGAAAAGAAATGGTTGGGGGGTTCATTTTGTCCTTTTTTAAAGCACTTTCTAACTGCACATTTTTCACCATATGAGCTCATGCCAGTTCAGTCAGTAGTTGCTCTGGAAAGATGAGTCATCGTGTTGCTGGTTATGTAAGACACCTGAATGTACCACATTGTTTAATGCACCAAAATACAGCAAAGGAAAAAAAACCCTCAATTAATATAAGGCAGCCCTTTAGGAGCACATGAGCTGTAATCTAGAAGGGTGCAGTTTACTGTGAATGCAGATGTATTGAGTGTTCAAAGGACAGCTGCAGTTTTGAGCACCGAAACTAAAAGGTTTTGCAATCTCACAGTTGACAGTGAAGAGTTTGAAGGACAGAAGATAAAGATTTTCAAAGAAAAAAAAAAGCCAAAGCAAAGCATGGAATTCCAGAGCGAAAGAAATTATTCTGAGCTAAAAATTCAAGCTGCCTCATAGAAGAATTCCCTGCCTTGTAGTTAACACTTGTTATCCTTTATGTGGTCCCAGATCCAAACCTCATTGAGCCTTGTGCTGTGCAAAAGTGAACTGGTACATCAAATTGGTATTTCAGCAGATGCTGGCTGAGCTCTCAAGCCCCACAGCTGTTTTGTCTAACAGGGAATCCTACACAGAATTAATGGAAAGTTTCAGAACTGTAGGCCAGACAGCTTTTTATCTTACAAGATTAATGGAAGGCTACTTTTATAGACACGAACCACTGCATGGACACTTTTGTGCCCATTTATCCTGCCAAAGCAAAAGGAGCTGTTGCCTTCAAAAAAGCTACCCCACGTCCTGAGGAGTGAGAAGAGATGACCAAAACAACGTCTCACAAGTGACATCCACACAAAGAAATGAAATTAGACATTGAAAATTCATCACCAAAAGAGCTTTTACATCACTCTCTCTAACATAGTGCCCCATGGACAGTATTGCTGGTTAGCAGGGCAGTGGGCAATTATTGCCATCAAAGCATTGCCTTCCCCACTGGATTAATAGCAAGCAAAACCAAACCAATTAAGCATTCAGAGGTGTGAAGCCAAATAAAAGGTGGCCTGCCCCTATGTGATTCAGTATTTTATAGCTCATTTAACCAGTTTCAGTTTCTGCTGTATAATTTCTGCTCATGTGAGTTCCTCAGCTATTTGAAAGCTTATTCAAAAGCAATATAATTAATTCTGGGAATTAGCCATGTGGACAAATTTTTCAGAGATGCAGTGGACCACTTGAAGATATTACACTAAGACTGGATGCCTTCCTGACTTATATGTTACAGTTCAGATAAAAGGATTTGAAGATAAAATTACATAATGAATTTATGGTCTGTGTTACATTAGCTCTATCTAGCTTTAATACACCTCATTTTCTCAAATCTTCAAACATATTTAATTTCTTTTCTCCTCAGCTTTCCTTATGTCCCAAACTTTTAATTTCTGGTTTAGTGCACCATAGATAAAAGTCACTTGCAAATTACTGCACAGATCTTTCCTTGGATCAAGTAGCTTCCACAGAGCTTTTTATCCATAACAGGCAGAACTTTTTTCCTGAAGTTTTCTCTCCCTTCATTACAGACTTCACCTTCTTTTACCTGGTAACAGAGCTCTCTACAGCATCTTAGCAAGGGCTTCCAAGGAGGGTTTGAAATAAATCTCCTCTGCATTCATTGACAAAGACAGGATGAAAGCTACAGCCTCTCCCACTGGAAGAGCAGCTGTCCTTTGAAAAGTCAGTTCCTCTTGTGCACAGAGGTCCTTCTCCAGTCCTCAAAGCCAAAGCCACTTCCTTACACAGAGACATCTCTGTCACTTCTGAAGACCCTGCCACTGACTGTGTTGGAAATTGATGGCCTGGGAAAGCTTTTTTACTGCAGAAGTCAGGTGCTGGTTTAGTGCAAAGGAGGACAGACTGACAAGGAAGAGCCTGGCTGGGCACCATGCCATGGGTTCTTGAGTCATCCCCTCCTCAAAGTCACACAAGGACTGGCTCAACCTCCCTTACCATGGAGGGCAGTGAGCTGCCCTTTCCAGTCCTTGATTTTAAGGCATCTTTATCAAATTTGCAAAACAAAGCAGGTCTCTATTTCTGCAGTATGAGCTCTACTTAAATAGCTGCCAAATACAGTTCTTTACTGCCTTTGATGCCCTTTTACAAGTCTCACTTTTTAAAAGAAAACCTGAATTTGGTGGATTCAAGGAGCCTGTGCGAGGCAGCCATACAGAGACTTTGGGGCATAACAGCACAACAGCCACAGAGCTCATTAAAGCTAAACATTACCCAAGTTTTATTTTACAAGCCTTGTAACTCTAAAATCTCCAGGGAGATCAACTCAGATGTAGCAGTGTTTGCCATGAAAACATTGTAGTGCTGTGAAGTGAAGGGCACACACACATAATTCAGCAGTGTGTGTGTGGAACAGACCCACACACCATTGTACCCCTGCAGTCTTGGGGAAACACTCAAGTTCCCAAATCAGCTTGGCTGGGTTTTTTTGTTTTGATTGTAATACAGATCTAATTAATACATCAACTGAACAAAGATCCTGAGACTGACTGGGTTTTTTCAATCATTCAAATGCATACGTTTGAAAAAAAACCTGCCAAATTCATCATTCTAACATACTTGAGTTTTTTTTTTCTGTTTACTTGTAGAACACCAACAGTGCACTCAGCACTGTATAATCATATAAATTAGCATTACCTCTCTCCTAAAGACTTCATGGTCCAGCATGACTGAGTCTCAAAAGTCATCACTTCTCTGAGGGCATATATTTGTTTCTTAATTTCCTTATGTTAAAGCCTTTACATTCTCAACCATAACATATACATTTTGCTAGCACAATTTACATTTTTGGTGGTGGAGGAAAACAAATGTGTTCTTCATGCATGCAAAGATACACACAAGTCTTTAAGTAAATGTACAGCATCTATGCATACATGCTTCTGCTAATAAAAACCACAAACACAAAAACAAACAGAGCAGGATTTGCACAATTAGATATATATTATTTGATCTTGACTAAAGCTACATTTAAGTAAACTGATCTTAGTTTGGCTCAACCAGCCTTACACATATACTCATTAATTATATATCATTAACAGGAAATAACATTCTGCTTGATGAAATTGGAAAAGAGATGGTCTGATTTTTGAGGCAAAAAGTATGTTTTTCTCATCCATGTACCTTATCAATTTGCCATCTATTCTCATGCCCTCAAGCCAACACAGATTTTGATTTATGTCAGAGACTACAATTTTCTCGATTTATTTTTTCCATGTGACTGCAGAAGAATAGGCATTAGACAAAGTCTGTAAAGTTAAGTTAGGAACTACTATGAATTTTACAAGAAGTTCCCCATTACAGGCCTAGCTAGTAATGCTATAAAAAAAATAATTTTTATCTTTCTCTTGCTATGAGAAAAGCAAGAATTAAGACCTTTTTTTCCTTATTTCATAACATATGTTTTTTCTTTTTGTTTGCAAAAGGTGCTTACAGTCCATCAAGAATTAAATGAAAAAAAAAAAATAAAGCCTGATCTAGAAGCATGTAATAAAGAAAGATATTTTGTTCTTGCTGTTAAAGTGCAAAGTGAGTTCCTATGAGATACCTCCAAACTTGCACTCAGGCAAAGGAACCATTCTTCCTAAGCAAACTAGACATGTCAAACATTGTAACTGGCTAAAGCCTAATGAGACAGCAAATCTTAAAGGCTGCTGTTTGAGCTGGAGGTGGCACCTTGTCCTTCATACCAGCAGAGTTTATGCATTTAGAGTCACTATTGGGAAAAAAATGAAGTAAAATAGCCAAAAGGCTAAGGACCAGAAGAGCAGGGCACTCCCACCCCAGCTGACCAGGGTACCTGAGTGATGCTGGTGCTACCACAGGCTAGCAAGCTGAGCTCCCTCTTGCACCACCTCCTCCTACAGCCACAAATTGCTTCTGCACAATAGAGAACTGATTTAAAAGCAAAAGGTACCAGCAGACTCTGGATCCCAACACATCACTCCTGAAGGAAACACGGCTTTCCTGAAAGCATCACATCTCTCAATATGCCTTCTTAGCTCTGGCACTAAATCAGCAAAACCCCTGAGTGCATCTCAAGTGCTCTCAGGACCCTCAACCACAGCACTCCAGGCTTTTAAAGGCTCTCTGTCTCTTACTGCTGTGATCCCACACCAGCAGCCAGAGCGTGCCTTCTTCTAATGATTATTTAGCATTTTTATGTGTGACTGCACAACTAACAGCTCTTCACAGCTCCATGTGAGCTGATATTTCAACACAGCCAGTGTTTTATGTCAGCATAAATGAGAAGCTGTATGAGACTACCACAAGAATGCTTCCCAGATCATGTTGATAGTAAAATTTTATAAGATAATGTTGGCGCTTTTAACATCAAGCTTATGGATTAAATATGTCCCAAACACATTTAATGTATTCAAGTCATTTATCATTTTCTGTTCTAACAAATTGGCAATATTTATCCTATTAATTCAGGCAAATGTAGGACTGTTTACTGAGTGGTGGAGAATTATAAGGATATGTTCAGACAAAAATAAACATAAGAAAACTAAAGTGAATATTGTTTAATGTAAAAATATGCCATCCTACTCAGCTCTCAAAATAAACTGCTAAACTGCCGTTGGCCTTCTGCTTTTCAAAAAAAGTGATTGTTAGGCTAATCTGTCAGGACTGATTTGCATTTCTATATTTACTTTTTCTCACACATTTAAAATATCATCTTAGTGGGTTTCAAGAAAACATTCAGAGAAGACCTGGACATTTTATGATTCCAAGATCAAATACACAGCTTGTTGCATTTTTTCTTCTTATTTTTGCTACAAAAATGTATTTCCTTTTTGCTTTATTTTCCTTTCCACTGATCTCTGACTTCTCCATACTCCATCTCTGTGTACTACTCCCTTTTCTTTCCAGTAAATAATTTTTCCAGCTTATCATTCCTCATCTCCATTCTCTCTGTCTCCAGTTAGCCAAGCCCTGCTCAGAAGTGAGGTATTGCCTGGAAGAGGTGCAAAGGAAAAGGTATTTGAGCTGAGAACTGTGCCAACACAAGTGAAAAACTTATGATGAGAAACCCAGGCGAGTGTGGCATTATCTCAGCAGGTGATTTTGAGTAGATAACATGAGATAAATATGTATTTTGCAAACTGTCCCTGTGATTAAAAAGATAGAAGTTGAAGCCAGCCTGCCAAGTACCTAAAACTCCATGAAATTTATCCCAGAAGATGGAGATATTCCTGGTATTCACTCTGTTCATTTAAGAAAAGAAATTGCCTTCTACACATGCTTGCTGAACATGGCATGTTGTTCAACACAAAATCAGCTAATTTTTCCTGGGGTGGGTGGCACCAGAAGCATGGGAAACTATCTTGGCAGATGGGCAGAGAAGAGGAACTATGACAAAATATCTAAAAGCAGGTATGAGAGTCTGGTTACACTTTTTCTGCTCCTGCCAACCCAAATTGCAATGCAGTGAAGTCTTTACAATATCTTCATCCAGGCATATGAGGACATTTCCTCTGCAGTGTTTCCATGCTGATCTTCAGAACAAGAATCAAGGACAATGTCTCACAGCCTAATAAGAAAAAAAATTCATTTGAAGGACAATTTTACCAGGCAGTTGCATTGGTGTTAATGAATCAGTTAGAGTTTTTTTTAACTTTTTCAGTTTTCCATTTTGTCAGGGAAAATTTAATTCTCTAGTGTTGAATCTCGTTATTAGGAGACAAAGTAACTCATAATAACTTTAGCAATGACATGGCTTGTGTCCCAAATGGTGCAAATAATTCACTGACTGGACTGGATCTATAGCAAACTGTGAGCATCTGGCCTCCTCTGCTTTGATCAACATTTTCAAAGCCTACTTGAGAAAGATGGATGCCCTGTCCTATTAAGAGAACAATGGGAACTGAGTTTCTCTGTATCCAGAGAAAAGGCAGTAATACAATTTCAGCAGTCAATGGAAGTTAGTGGTTTGACTTCTATTTGTGCCTTTGAAAATCTCCCCAGTGAGATTCTTTGGGTGAATTAGAGCTATGGGGTAATCTCCTAAATTGGAACAGAATCAATAAGCTAAATGAAAACATTTACCTCAAACTCTAATTTAAACCCTGAGCGGATGGAATTAAAAATGTCATATCTTTAATAGATGTACATAAATAAAAGTGTCATCATTAGCTGATATGTCATAACGAGCATGGGGCTAAAATTGCTGTCTGAAACCTCGTGCAAACTCTACATTCAAGTGAAATAAAACACAAACACATTTAATACATTTTTCTGTGGGTTGAGATACAGCAGTAGTAGGAACACAGGCCACTGTTCCTGACTTTTGTTTGTATTTCACACTAAAAATTACATTTTTTGCTGATTTGGGGCAGCATTTTGCTTTATATTTCATGCTGTCCTACTGTACACAAATGTGTTAACAAAAATCAGCTGAAAAAACAAAAGTGTGTTTTTAATGAGTTCCACACTTTCTAAACTAAAAAAAATTGCAATCGTAATATATTTGTGTTCAGAACAATTTCATAATAACTTAGACACTTGAAAATAAATGTTCCTAAGTATATGAGCTACTTGAAATTAATAACCTCAGTAATAAAATCAATATCTCCTTATAGTTCTTAGTAATTTTTTCCAATATTGATTTTTTTTCTGTCAGGCACTGTAAGGCTTGCTTATTATTTGGATTGCTGATATTGTTTTTATCTATCATAAAGAGAAACATTTTTATGGAAAATGATTGAGAATGAACATGTGAAATAACCAAGGAACAACTGCAAACAGCCTAGTGATCATTTTAAAGATTAAAAAATCAAAATTTGGAGACATCTAACACTGAATCATTTTCCTTTGAAAAAATTGAATTACTCATAAAATGCAAATGTACCATTCAGTTACTGGTAGAAGTTTGTTATGGGAATAAAAAAAATGTACCAAAACTGTGATTGTAATGACCAAATTCTCCTCTCTAGTAACAGGATTAAACATAGCTAATTATGATATAGAAAAGATAAATTTCTGAGAGGCAGAGCTATAGAGCAAAATTTTTTACATTTAGGATGGATATATATGTAGAACACAGAAAAAAGTAATAATAATCAAAACAAAATTAAAAGACCATCAACTTTGTTAACGGCAGGTGAGAGAGTGATTTTCTTACTTTCTCATTAGATTGGAGTGATGATTATCACCTTTCAGAATTATCAGTATAAATCCCTGTTTATTCAAATGATTACAGCTCTAATGCTTTAAATGGTTTCAGTGACTTCAGGTGTTGCTTCCCACAGATTTTTTCCTCTAATTAAGTCTAGTCTATTCCTCTTCCCTTTTTCTTTGTCCCAATTTTTATGTTTCCCATGTTATCTAAGTTAACACATTCACTTCTTACATGGGGACCAGTTGTCTGATCCATTTCACAGATCTCTGCTCTGTTGACAGCTACTCTAGGTGCATTCAGAGCTATTTTAAAGATGAAAGCTGCTAACATGACTTTCTCAAATATGTCATCTAAGACAATGGTTTAAAACTTTAAAGAGCCTGTAAAAACCTCCATAAAAAAGAAGAAAACAAAATAACTGAAAATCACTTAAAAAATAAAAATTTATTCAGATTTGAAAAATATTAGCAGTCTCAGAAATGCTGATAGCTTTTCAGATAAAACTAATTTTGAATATAAAAACTATACTGCTAATAAAAAATAGCATACAATCAAAGTATATTTGGCTGTGATATGATATGAAATGGAAGGTTTTTGCAAAGAGTAAAAGTGACCCTCTGAAACCTACTGGGCATGCATGTAGTGCATTTTTTACAGCAGTGAATAAGGAGTCTGTAATCTGTAAAAAATGAAGCCTGTAAAGTCTTCAGTGTGACAGCCTGCCCATGCCTCTCAAAGTAGGTACTCCTGTCTTTTCAAAGTGAAGGCTTGACATTAGCAAAAATAGAGACCAAAAGTGCCACGAAGGAGGTGAGTGAGTGCAAAGTGTGAGTGGCAGTCCTTGGGAAGGCTGTGCTCCAGCCTGACACATTGGCAGGGCATGGAACCAACTGCCTGAATATGATTTTTTGTGGGGCCTTTGAAGTAGGTGAGAGCATTCCTGGCTGACTCCACTCCTCGTTTCTTTCAGTCCACTGTGGATCGCTGCAGTTTGGCTCAAAATGCCTAACACAAGCCCAGAGGGCTGGCTCAAGAGTTTGGGGTTTTTTTCAGATTTTATATACACTCAATGTTCATTGCATAAATGAATCTCAGCCTTGCTGTACTAGGACACTGTCAACATTCCCACTGGTTTTGGAGAGAACCATGGCCTCTAAAAGTGGATTTTCCCCTCCACCATATTCCAAGACCTATCATTAGCTTTTGCTATGCAGTGGGACTTTGTGACTTTGAGTTTTAAAAGAAAAAATCAGCCAAAGAGAAGCCACAGTCAACTCTAATGTAAACAAACTCCACAGAAATTAAAAGCATTTGGTTCACAAACCTCAGGGCAGATTTCAATCCCACATCACTATGACATCTGGAAAGAAGGGAGAGAAAACCCTGTAAGAACAGCACAGAGCTCTTCCCTTTGCTCATCGCCGTTTTTATTCCCTCATCTTTGTCTTCGTTTTCTCCTTCTCTCCTTCCTCTACATTTCCTCACACAGCTCACACTTAATTGGACAGCTAGGGCAAGTAACATGGCAGAATTTCATATATGCCATTTCAGTTTATCTCAATAAGTTATTCCTTTAACAAGAAGTTCATTGATTTATCAGACTACACAATTGGACCATTTTTTACAGAAAGATCTGTCCTCAACTGAATTAACAAATTCTCTTCACTCTATTTTTGCAGGGATTGTTCAACAATTTGTTCTTTTCCTCTCTTTGGAGCAGTTCACATTTTTTTCTTGGAATGTAGTACCTCCTCATATGTAAATATATAGAATATATACTAGGAATGTTTTTACTCATTGTTTATAGCAAGGAAATAGATGGAGAACAAAAAGAAACAAATACCTAACATACTGTTTTGTAATGTGATAGCTTCTCCTCTAACTAGCTGCTGCAATCTGTGGCAGAAATTGCAAGGCCACCTGTGGATCCACTCCCAGTTATCTGCAATTTAGCCTATCAGCCCTAACATTACATGACATAATTCTCTGCTTACAACATATGTTGGCAGTTTCACTCTGTGAGGTCCATTTACTGAATCTGAAGCACACAGCAAAACTGGGCAGTGTGCACACAGAAATCCCCAGAGTAACCTGATATTTGCAGCCCATAATGCTGCTTGATTTGGTTTCAATTAGATATATTTAAATTCATGATTCTGAGATTTTATGGAACTTTTTATATAGTACCATGCTCACTGTGCTCATTATGCAATACCAGGCAATGTAGAGCAGAAATTAGGAACTGTAACTTGCTCTGTCACAGATTAGAAAATGGCACAAAAAAAAGACTCCAAACAAACAAAACACCCAGCTGAGGTAGCAGGAGGGAACTCAGTATTTCTGAAGATCAACATGTGTTATAACCAAAACACTTAACCAAGCAATGAAGCAATCTGATAAATTCGCAGCTGCTGGGAGATGTCTGAACTTTATTTTGTGACTAACTCCAACCCATCATATTTTAAAAGTTAACCTCAAAGAAAGTTTGGGAAAAAAATAGGGTTTGAAAACCAATTTAAAACCACTGTTTAATTGTATCAACTATCACTAAAGTCACTGTATCAACTGTTGCTAAAGCCAATACTAATAATTATAAATGGCACCAATACAGCCAGATTAATTTTAAACAACAGACTTTTAACAGGAAGAAATAACAATTTTCATTGGTATTGGCTTTAAATAATTAAGCAAAATTTCGAATATTGGGTCCAAAGTATGCATCCAGTTTAAATGAAGGCTATGAGAGGTGACTGTAGACATGATGAAGATTATTACTCAAATTAACATTTTTTCAGCCTGCAATACAGAAATATGAACAGCTTGGGGCAAATTCTCTAAATCTTTTGTTATCAAATACTGAGTTGGCTCTGCTACTTCAAATTCCAAAGGTAAGGATTCAGCAGACCTATAAATATTCCTTTGGTGTACAGGAATATTTTTTAGTTCTGCAACACAGAAGAATTGATGGATTAGTATTTGCAGAAGTATTAAGGCCTCTGGATAAAACGTGTGCTAGGATAGAAGCATGGTCTTTTGTACTTGAACCACTCTACACAGATGAATTAGATATTTGGCCTTGTATTAGCTTGTGAAGTTCTGCATCAGCATTTTACAATTGTAGCACATATTTCATTTTCATTGGCAAACCACAACTCGTTACAAGTCTAATTTATACATAGCCAAGTGGTATGGCTTGTCAAATAGGAACATATGAACTTGGAAATAGCCAATGTTTTCCAGTAATTTCAGAATTTTTCAGCCTTCTTGAAAGGCTTTAAGCTTCTTAACAGCTTTAAGATTTTCTAGAGTACATCTGAATAGTTTCAGGAGCCAAATCTTTTATTCTGTGTTTCAGTGCCAGCATAAGGTTCCTTCAAAACAATCCTCCCAGTTTATATCCTTGAAATAGTACTCCATGCAAAACTTCTGGTTCTGGCTGCAGAACATCCGTATTTTCTTTTATTCTTTGAATCTTGAGAATTTCTCCAACTCCTCATGAAAAAAGATCCTGCGAACATGCTATTCTGTCAAGCACACAGATGAGAACTGTAGACAGGAAAATCATTAGGCAGAATTTGAAAATAAAGGGTAAGAAGGATTAAAGCAGAATGAGGAAAGTTGTGATGCTCTAAATCAAAATTAAATTCAAAAGGGAAAAAATCAGCAGAAAAAGAAGACTAATTTTTGGTCAAATTTTTGTCAGGAACTTTTCTCAAGCTGTGAAGGTGATAAACTACTCCAAATGGTCTTTGACAAAAAAAACCCTACAACACACAAACAAAAGAAAAACCAACAAATAAACAAAGTCCCCAACAACAACAACAACACACAAAACAAACAAAACCCAAACAAAACCCAAAACCAAAGCAAAAACAACAGCAAAACAAGAAAATGTGAGGTTTGAGAGCAAAGAAGCCTAAAATATAGTGATCAGTTGCAGTGTGGTCACCACTCCCACCTGAGCAACCCTTTTTATCTACAGAAGTTAAAAACACTAAAGTGGCACCAATACTCTTGTCTTTTTACAATTGAAATACCTGAATTATCTGCTCAAAACCTTCTTACTTTAGTACACTTATTTTGCCTGAAATTTATTATTGAGTACTCTTTTTACACGGGCAAAAATTTATTATTGAGTAATCTTTTTACAAGAATTCTTTTAAATAAAATTTTGCTAGACATTTTCTACCAAAATTTATTTCTGAAACAGTCTGCATGGCTATAACAATCTGTAATTAAGCCAGATATAAAATGGAAATAATTTACAAGAATCTATATAATGGTTGTAGCTTTGTTTACCAAGATGTTTTCAAAAGCAATATTATTCACTCAAACTATACCATATCTGCTTTGTCCTGGCCCTTGGCAGATAAAGCAGAAAGCACAGGTATGTGCAAATGTGCATTCTACTCACTAGACAGGAGCAAGACTGTATTTAATTTCTTACATCCTTTAAAATATCTCTACTGTGTGTTGCACAAAATGTCAGTCCAAAAGTTTCAGTGGAAGTCTAATAAAGTTTTTTATCACTCAGACCATGACCTGACTGTACATTTTGTTCTGAGAAATGTGCACATAGTTTGCTTGTTAATTTTTTTTTAAGTGAATCCACTACATTGAATCAATTTTTATTACTGATTTTCCAATATTAACTTAACTATGGGATAGAATAATTACCAGTTAGGAATGATAAAACTGCAAAGCTTGAACATATCAGTATTCTCAGTAGAATTAGGCTCTAATTCTCAGTAGGTATTGAGCAATGTATGTTGCTGCAGCTAGTAGCAATTAATAGTAGTTTAGGCTCCAGTTTTAATTTTATTAGAATACCATATATGCTGAATAATGTCACATTGGACTGTTCACTTTTGCTCCAGCCACAGAGTGCAGTTTGGGCCATCCCCCTCCTGGAGAACAGGAACACAGCAACAAGTCTCCCATTAGCCATGGGGGCAGCTCCCAGCCCCACAAACACAACACCAAAACCAGATGTCAGAGATCTGCAGCTGGGATTGGAAGATATCTTGTGGCTCTCAGGCACAAAATAAAACTCTAATGAATTTTTTTAGAATGAGGAAGTAGGACTTAAATATCACAAAATGCTCACATGGAATATTGTAAGTTGTTTCTACCTCATGCAATGACAAAACCAAACAAAGCATCTTAAAAATGGATACTATATCAATTTTTTTTCTCACTCTCCCTCATTATCTCTAAATATATGAAAATTGAAAGTTATACAGTGCGAAAAGTTGGACTTCCAAGATAATTATCCAAAATAAGATACTTCAAACTTATATTATGGAACCAGGTTCAAGATACTTTTCTGTCAAATGAAATTCTCTTGGGTTTCAACTAATCTCCTCTTGATTAAAACTTGTTACACAAACATTTTGAAAGCAGAGGCTCTTCAGTAAAGATGGTGCTAAGCTGAGAAGCTCCACACATGTGAATTAATGATATAGCTGACAGTCTCAAAAATATCCTTAAGGAATACTTCACCCTTAGAGATAATTTAGCCTTGTGGACCTCAATGGAAGTTTTCCATTGTCTCATATAGAATTTAGTCAAAATTTTGACAAGAGAAAGTGACAGTGTCTCAAAAAGACTTTTAAATAAGATGACTGGGGGAGAAGAAAAAAACTGCTTTGCTCAGAAATTATAAATTCTAGAAAATATACAAGCAATTAAAATCCCAACTCATGCTAAAGCATTAATAAAAAATCCTAAAATATAGTGTGTTTTTCCCCAAGGAAAAAGACCATAAACCTGCTTTGGCAAAATTTAGTTATGTACAAAAATAAGATTTTTTTTTATGTTTTAGATTGTTGCAGCTTTCTTTTAGGGGTTAATGTAATTTCTCAAATTTCTCAAGTGACTTTGAGCAGTTAATGTAATTTCTACCCATTTTAGAAAGATTAAAAAAAGAGTCACAAGCAGTTAAATCTTGTGTGACGAAATTTATAACTTAATGTTTCATAATAAAATACTTGCTAGAGTTAATTCATTTTCTGTATTCTATAAGAATCCTAGACAGCTGCAAAATCATAAAAAGGATTATTAAAAGTGCTGAAGTAGTTTTCTCTAACTTGGACAGTCCTATAAAGCCTTTTTCTCATTAGTGTGCATGCTAAGGAAAGAAGATGCAGTCTTCTGAATAATTATATAAGGCACTTCTCTCTAGCTCATCCTTCTGATATTTTATATGTTCCACCTACACTTGCAGACAACTTAATATTGAAGTAATTTACAACAATGCATCTGATATCTTTGTTTACCAAGAGAATTTTCAATGCAGTACTATTTACTTAAATTTCAATATGATTTGCTATTTTTTATAAATTAATTCTTTCAACAGAAACCTCATCCATGGTTCTTGTTACTGATATCCTCCTCCTCCAACTAATTTAATACAGGAAATTGTGTTACAGTGTTCCTTGTTCCGAAAGCAACTCCTAATTCTTATTTAGTGAGGTTTGCAATGAACAATATACTAACAAAACACATTCTTATTTTAATTATATTAAATAGTGACTTTGATGTTTATATTCTTCATTAAGAGTTTTAAAATTTAATCCTCATCCATGAAGATACTTAGATGCAAGACTTAAGTGGACTAATTCTTACAACAAAACTCGCAGATACATAAATAAAAGAAATGTAACAATTTGTTTTGTGTATGTTCTGTAGTAAATAATTAAAAATATCTCTCCAGAAACAAGATGAAGGATAAGCCACATACATATGTCACAGACAGTTCTCAGTGGATTAAAAGTGGAAACTTCATGTGAATTGATACTGTCAGTCCTGAAAAAAAATCTCAAAAAGTGCCCTCTGTACAACAATTTAATGTACAGAAAATTAAATAAAAGTCTTGAAAATAACCTGTAAATATAATTACCTTGCAGAAGGAGATTTCTGTTTTCAACATAACTTACAGAATGCAGAAGATAAATTGGTAAAGATAACATTAAACTGATAAATCACAATTGATAAAAGAGAGATGATCTCTCTTGAATTACAACTTACAATAGATTCAGGCAAGACAAATGAGTTTCTGAACTGATGCATCACAGAAGTCAGAGATGTCAAAACTGTATTTTCTAAGAGTTCATTATGAAATGTAAGTAGCACTGAAATTAATCTTTGTGGTCTTCAGAAATTACATTACAACACATAGCTCAGGGATGTAGTGCACTGGTTCATATCTGTCCACAGAAAGCAGAAGTGACTTTTTGGAGTCATTAGTCAGCCTTGGACAAGAAAAGGCCCAAGAATTGTATTTATGAGTGAAGATATGTTACTGCAGGGAAGCTTATCTGTTTATTTCCCATCAGCTTCATCCATCTCTTCTGGCTGATGCCTGGACTAAAAACGCATCAGCTCCCAGATGTCAGACCTAGAGCCCAGTGTTTCAGAGTGAAAGGGGACTGCACACAGGTCATGGCAGCTGCATGAGGACAGAAAGGTGAGAGTAGCAACTGCTTTGATTGTCATAGGATATATGGCTGCCAAATGATTGCCATGGCTTTTGTTTCTAAGTCATCACAGGGGAAACTCCACAGCTCAGTTCTGTCCCTCAGCTTCAGTCAGTCACTTCCATCAGCCAAATTCTGAGCTCTGCTCATCCTACCATCCCCATGGTCACACACACACTGGAGGATCAGAAATGACACTCCCTTCACATCTTTGAAGGTGTTCTCTTTCCCCCAGGCTGAGTACATCAAGCCTGGGAGGAGATCAGCACCAGATACCCTCACTTAAACATTCATAAACCACTTGCAGAGGCTTTGGGCTGCCAGAGCAAATGAATACAGATAAAAGTTTATGACCAAAAGCTTCTGAGTCTCTGCACTTAGCCATGCTGCACAAAAGGCCTTTGACCTTAAAAATATTTGAGTCTCACGGACACCATCCCTCCCACTGGAGTAGAGACTCCCAGTAATTAAGAGCCCAAGATTTTGCCAGAGTTACTCAGTTACAGGCACATGCCACACCAGACAAATTCTGAAAGATCCTGACGTGATAAATAGGAATAAAGTGAAAATTGTTTCAATGTCCATGTCCACATGTTTTTAAGTTGTGAATGTATAATGCCACAGCAAATAGAAACCCAAATTCAATATTATATTCACTCAGAGAGAAAAAAATGCAGTTTTAAGCCAGCAAAACTATGACATGTGAAACAGATAGCTACTGCCTGTCAGTATAATCTGCTAGGAATACAGTTTTTAGGCTCCATACTTCTGGGCATGTAGGAAAAAAAGTCATTACAGCAGTGAGAAGGGACAATATTCTTCTTTAAGGTCAGAGAGGCAACTCCTATTTGTTGGCAAATGGACTCCTTAAAGAATGATGTGATCAAAGGGAGACTCCAGAACAAAGCCAAGGCACAATTGCCTGGCTTTCTAAAGTCACATACGCTTAAGTGAATGTGAGATTAAAAGAACACAGTATCAGGCAGCACATGACCTCCAAATTTTGTACAATACCTTGCTAAGAATATTAAAATATTACTGTTGCTCTTGTGATGTGTGCTACTAGAAGGGTAAAACCTGATTACAAAGATGACCCTGCCCATGCAGAGTCTTGTGCACGTTGCAAATGATGTAATAAAAATGGAATTCTGCAACAGCTGACAAGACAGGGAAATGAGGACTGGGGATAAAAAAAAGAGAAGGAGTCAGGGAAATGCAGACCCCCAGGCACAAAGCAACAATTTATTCAACCTGCCTGCTAGCTGTCGGGTACTTCAAGCTCACTAGGATATGTTCCAGTACTGATAAAAAAAAATGTGTCACAGGGAGGTGGAGGAAAAATAGAAAAGGGTGTTGAAATTTGTGGTCAGAATTCATAATCCATGTTCAGAAATGCCTAGTAAATGAAAAAAAGAACAAGCAGCAGTAAATAGATTTTACCTGAGCTTCAGCTAGGATTTTGTTACTATTGTGGGGATGATTTGAGAGACTGGTAGAGATGCACCTTCATTTAACATTTGCATCTCATCTCCTCTTTTTGGTTTATGAATTCCTGGCATTCACAAAATTGTTTTAGGCGTTTAGTGTCTAAATTTCAGCTGTATCTTCAAGTATTTACTGGTTTTACTTGGTATTGTTTCTGGGCCCCAGCTAAGCATGTAAAATATTACTAAAAAAAAAAAAAATGTAAACACCAAAATAATCTACAGTTTTGCATCAATCTGTGCAATGCATCCTTGAACAAACACATTACATTTCCACTTTTTGAAACAATATTCTGGTCAGAAAAAATATCTAGAAAAGCTCTAGGAAGAATTCAGATATGAACACAACTTGTATCTATTTATAGCTTCATGCTTGTCATTTATTAATACACACAAATCTACAGTGTCTTTTTCTCTAGTTATGTTACTTTCATCCCCCAGTTTATCATCCAAACACCTGGCCATAGCTGGGGAACACCTCAAGGTGTTTCCCTTTGTTGTAAGCCAACAAATTTATGGCATAAGGAATTGTTGGCAGTTTGGTGTTTTTTCCCTCCTAGTGACAGGTAATACTTTGCAACAGATGCTATTCATTTCTTCTGGGTGAGCTTGGTTCTTACTGGGCTTGCAAGGGGATAGATTGATGAATAGTGTAAAAGTAAATGAGTTTAGAAAAGTAATACTTTAGAAAAACAGAAATGGAACTGGGGTGTGAAAATTGTGGTGGAGACAAAAGTGTTTGTGGTTAATGAAGAAAATAATTGGAAAGGGTCAGTTTTACAGCCTGCCTTGGCTGTTCCTATTAGAAGATCCAATCTCCCATATCCACAGGATGAAACTTAAAAGGGATCTTGGAGGCTGACAAAGCCTTCAGTGTTACACTATAATGCTACTTTCACAAAGAATTTATGAGGACATGGCAGTGAAAACCTGGAGTCCTTCCCTGCCTCTGACAGAGAGCAGGAAGATTGGAAAGACAAAGGAATGCAGCATCACACACATAAATAACCCATGTGCACAAAGCTAAGTTACAGTGTCTAACACAACACTCCTGCAAACATGCTGGAACACCAGGTGCTGACAACAGTGTGTTTGAACCAAACTGCTAAATTGTGGCCAGAGCATCTGAAATAGGATTTTCAGAGGCACTCAGTGTAAATTTAATTGGTTTGCCAAAAGCAGCATGGATTTTTGGTGCTGCTTCAACAGCAAACAGAGTTGAATCATGTTTTCCTTTTGAATACAGCTCTACTAATTGTTTGTTGTTGACAAACTGCACGACTTTTCTGCTACATAAAATTAGCCACACAAATACTCATGGCTTTGATACCTGAGTATAACATTGCCATAAATCCCATGTTAGGCAAGGTGTCACACTGAAATCAAGGTAAATTTAAACCACTGCAGCTTTCTGGGACCTTCTGGTTTTAGTGGATTCCTACCTGGGGGTGTTACATCAGTGCTTTGGGCAGCACCAAGTAATAAACTATTAGAATTCAATGTGTTTAGTTTAATTAGAAAAGCCTCAAATAATTTAAGAGTATGCTTAAATGTGAACATGCCTTTGTGTGGTAAATACCTGAAGCTATTTTAACTTGAGTAGAAGGACTCTGCTGGTTTCCATTCATTTTGTAGAAGTGCAGATTAAAAATGAATGTGACAGCCCCCAGACTACACCCTTACCTCTGTACCTTCTAAGGATGTGGGAGAAGAGGCAGCTGGCACTCAGAAGGAGCAGAACTATCCTTTAGCTCTAGCATGGGTATGGTTTCCTTCTGTGCTGTTTGGCTTGCACTTGTAACTGTGGATTCCAAATTATGTTGTAATCCAGAATTTGGGATAGGCGTTTTCCCCATGACTTTCACCACAACATTGAACTGACTTTACAAACACAGGATGGCTGAAGTTAAAGCACATCATAGAAGATTTCTTCAACAATGAAGAACATTTCCCATTAGAAAATTCACTTTTCATTCTTTGGATCACATTTGGCTGTATTATTAGAGGATAAATGTCTCTCACATGTACTAAATTTTGAGATGTTAAAGGTACATCAATAGATTTGATTTCTCCCCTTACTGTACCTGCTAGCATATGATCAGAAAATACTTTTTGCTTTAAAATGTTATACCTTCAGCAAAAAAAATGTGTTGAAGTATTCATCCTAGATTTAATAATAATTTTCTTGAAGCAGGTACTGTGTAATATTTTACATCAATCTTTTTTATTCTTCCAGGAAATTTACAGAGCTAATTGTAGATTCAATGACCTAGGTGCTTTGCCTTTTCTTTTGCAATCTTTATGAATCTAATCTGTCAAAAAAATTAAGGTAAAAATTCAAAGATGAAAAGGAAAGTGTGCCTGCCAAAATACCTCACGAAATAGAAATAATTTTGAAAGGTGGTTATTAAATACAATTGGTTCTGCATTTCACATCAATTAAATATACTTGAACATTTCAAATCCTTTCTCACCATTTTTCCTCATCACAACTTTCTATGTTATCACAACTTGGGAATCCCAATGCATTATTTTTGGAAGTGCACTTATCATAAAAAGTGACTATTCAATTTATATCATCACTGCTATGCCCTATCACTGTTCCCTCTAGTGAAGAAAAAGTTCTGTCAGTGTGATGATAGATGGGCTGGAGTCAGAACAGTGCAATTAACCTTTCTTAAGCTTATTCTCGTTTAAGTGAGATAATGGAATTTGATTTTTCTTTTCAGAGACTTCTGAGTTTTAAAAATTATTATACAGTATGCAGAAGCCAAGCTCTTTCTATGCTTCTTAAGAAACAATTCTACAATTTTTGTATTATGCATTTGCTTGTCATTCAAAAGAAATGTAACTGATTATAATTATTCCACACAAAAATAGCTCTAAATAACAAGTCCTCCTGAATAAAGAAAAATTCAGTTCAGATTTTGTGTGCTAGTTTGCTTTCTGGTATCCTCATGATGACTTTAAAATGCATTCTGATTAAGATTTTAAGCATTCCTCTGAAAGCTTACTCTGTATAGGAGAGTTGAAAATGCTTCTCTAAAATAAGAATTAAATAAGGGTTTAAAACTCCAGTGTTGTTAAAATGGGCTAGGAGCTGATGGAAATTTCAGCTCAAAACAGAAGTGGAAGAGGTGGAAGTGTTGATTAACATGCACACATCTTTTCCTGGTCACAAAAAAAGGGGAACAAGTCCACTTGTGACAACTCCTGCTTAAAAGGGCTAAGTGACTTTTCAAAGTCACACAGGGATGACTTTGCCTTCTGATTTCCATTCCCTTGCTCCATTAGATCTCCATGGTGCCCCACACTCATCCTGACAGGAGGATGTGCATGAGCTCATTGTGACTGACAGTTTGCTGTACTGTCACCACTACACAAGGAATATTAAAAAAGGAACTGCCGTCTTTAAAGCAGGCGGCAGAAAACCTTAAAATAATATTTCCCAACATTATAAATACATCACAACGTCAGTCAAAGGCAGAATTTTATCCCTTGGAAACATGTGGTTGCACATTTAGCTTTCTATTTTTTGTCCTAGTGGGAAGAGAAAATAAATAATGTCTCTCAACATAACAGACCTCCTTGAAAATATCTGCTCAGGTGAAAAGGTGCGTAGTTTTTGGTTTTAAAGTTTAGGTAATCTCACTGGGATGAATTTCATAGAAGAAAATTTTATCTAGTAATTTGGCCAAATGAATACTTAAATTGGACTATACTGGTCAGAGCATTTTCTTTATGCTGGTCAGCCTGGCTCAGATTCAACAGGAAACCCCCTGTGCTGCATTGTAGGAGAGATTTTATCTGTGCAGTGTTATGACATTCCTGGTGTAAAAGAGCCAGGATATCACAAAATAGCTGTAGAGGTTGCATGGTGAGTATGGGGGCTCCTCCTGGCACAGAAAGGCAGCAATGAGGCTGATCCTCTACAGCCTCTGAAGTTTGTACAGTCAAAGAAAATATCCAGGGAACCAGAACAGCCAGCTCAGAGGCAGAAACAGGGAATCTTCCCCCTGAAAGTGAGCAGGATATTGGAGTAATACCTTCTGCCTCTGGCTGAAGATCCAGCAATGCTCACCTGAGCATCACTGCAGACTCCTCTTGGCACAGCAGTCCTGGATCACCAAGCTATAAATGGGCATTTCCCAGAGGCCAGGCTGGGCACTGAGCTCTCTCCTCTGTAAAGTGGGATCACTTGATAAGGCAAGGAGTACCAGGAGGAGCTGTAGGGCACATAAGGCGTCTAAGAGTGGGAATAAAATGGGAGAGTATTAAATGGATCCATAAGAAATGAACACATTTACTGCTGAAATGTCCTGCTGGGATTTCTGGAATTTTTTTTTTCCAGGACTAATGTGAATTATGACATTTATTAATTCTTTCTTACCAAAGATCTGACAGTGTTAAGTTCAGAAAAGGGCACTAGCACTTGCAATACCAGAGGAGAAATGTGAACTAATTTAATATATCTTTGTGCATAGTTAAAATTAAGATACATAATTGAACTGATTTTTCATTGCCTTATAAAGTAGTAGATTTTTTTTTTCAGGATCTGAAATTTATCTTCTTACTTGTCTCTTAATTGCACGTTTCCTTTCCTTTGCATTCCTGAACTGAACAATTAAATACTGCTGATGGTCCACCTGAATGCATATACAGAAAAATAGAAAATGCACTTGATTTTGCTTTGCTCAAATAAGTAGAAGCAAAAAACGCTCATTGTAGGGTTTGAGAGTTGAGGTAGAGTTGAGAAAACAAGTTTTTCAGCTTCCTACACAATTTAATTAATACTTCACACTACTATGAGTAAATAACCATCAATTATTGTTCCTCATTATAATGTTAAATAATATCAACCTTATTCAGCCTGTGAAATGAGTCTCATTGATTCCTTTGTCTATGTAATTGAAAGGGACAGTCCCATCAGTTTCACTGGAGGTTATTTGTCCTCTAACACATCAAACAAGATTTAGAGCTTAAAGAGGGGGGGGGGAGGAGGGGGGGAAATCCATTCCAAAACACAAATAAACTGAAAGGTAAAATTTATAAGGTCAGTGAAATACTAATATTAGGTTCAGCTGCCCAAGCATCCCAGAGACAGATAACGTATTAGCAGCTGCTACATGATTTCCCTGTGAAACTTACAATAAAAGAAATAACTGTAACTTAAAATCAATGCTAATATAGAGAAGTATGACAATACACATTGCAGGCCAGTGTTCATTCCTGAAAAATGTACTTTCATAACTGCAGTATCAGTGGCTTTGCCAGTCACGCTCGTGTCATGCTCTGATTTAGGACCCAGAGAATGCTGGGACAGCAGAAGCATCACTATTCAATCATATAATTTTTGGCTTAGAGAGAATGTGCTTCTTAAGGAAGCAATCCAAGCCATAGATAAAAATCAGTCCTCCTTAAATAAGTACTGGAATTGCCAAAGGAGCTTAGAAATACCAGGCAACACATTTACTGGTCAGGAGAGTTAACTGTTTCTATGCTGGAAAGGCATGAAAGCAATGTAATAACATCAGGACCTATGCAGATGAACAAGAGCTGTAGCAGATTATAAATAAATAACCAATTATTTATTTCACATTCAGAGGCTTGGCCCATTATTATCAATTGCTTCTAGAATATTTCAATTATGCTCTTTAACAACATGATGCACCATCTCGACCAGAAATGGTAAAGCAGAAAAAAAAACATAGCACTTAGCTGTCTTGGAGAAACCAATCACCAGTGAGTTCATTGAGTTCAATATTATTATTCATGCATGGAAGATCTACTTGAGAAAAGCTGTTATGGATTACAATTGATTCCCCTCTCATTAGGTTTCCAGAATGAACCTTTGCCTTTAAGGTGTTATGCATTTCCCTGCTGAGGGAGCCCAGTCTTCTTCCTCCACTTTTTGGAGAGAAAAGAAAGGCAGAGCTGCATCTGTAATGTCGTGTTGGAATTCCAATCTCTCCTGCTGCCCAAACCCCCAGCTTATCTTCACCCCTCATATGTTGGTTCACTGCCTCTCCAGGCAAGAAAATACAAATACAGGGTAAGGACCAGCTCCACCTGAGCTTTGCATTTAGGGGGAGAATGAGATGAAATGGTTCAAGCCCAGTTATCTCAAGCACTGCAGATGTATTGCCTTCAGTTTGAGAAAGATGATAAAAGAATGGCAAAAACTATTTAGCAATTACTATGTCACAACCAAGAAGATAAACTTTTATCAATTATTCTGGTTAATGAAACATTCAAGTATAACAGAATAGCTTAATATTTTCTAACACATTTGTCCTGCTTGCCCTCTGAAAGTAGGTTTTAGTTACTGCACCAAGAATGCATCACCGCAGCAAGGTCCTCATAATTAACTGGAACTCTTCTTCTCAGGTAGTGTTCTTTGTGTTAAATTTCTTTCTTGGAAGACCAATGTGCAGTAACACTTGTATGACCTAAGTCTTAGCTTGGAAACTTTGTATCTGAATATCTTTTTCATCTTGCATGTGTTTTATTTGCTCCATAAACATGTCAAACATATTTCTGTAACTACTGGTTCTCCTTTCCTTAAATATCCTTAAAGGATGGATTTTTTTATTATTATTTTTTTACACAAAATGGCAGTGAGGAAGGTTTCTGGACTATTTAATGCATATAATTAATATCTAAGAATTAATTTCTTCTTTCTGGACTAACATCTCAGCTTCATTCACTGCCTCAAGCCAAATTAGCAATATGAATGAACCTTGGCATACAGAATAATGATACAAATACGTGTTTACTTCTACAGCTTTATCTGAAATAATGAAGCTATTCTCTATTTCATATTCTAGGTTCTTTCACCAACATTTTAATAGAATATAAATAGCAAATCTTTAAAAATAAAGGATCAACAGGAAGGAAATAGCACAGACAAAATTTTTCCCAGCCCTCGAATTTTGGAGTAAAAAGGAGAAGCAACATTTTCTCCTACATTTACACAGCAGTGTTTCAGATTTTCCCACCTTCTGTGCAATCCCAAATCAAGAGCTTTATGGATGGCCAATAATATTCTTAGGCTACTTGAGGAAGAATTTCAAATGGAGACTTTGGAAACCTGAGTGATCCCTGGCACCAGGGCAGATTTTCCCCTCGCTCTGTAATGTCTCCAGCATGACCCTCATGCAGAATCATCAGCTGCTTTAGCTGCCCCTCTGGCCAGGGAGCAGAAAGGAAATCTCAGGTAAAGGTCTTCAGGGTTTTACACAAAGCAACTGCTATAATTTCCATCTGGGAGTTTGAAACAGAAAGTTGACTCCAAAATTCAGCACGTAACCTATAAATCAAACCAGAGACCCAGCAGAAACATGAAAAGAAAAGGAAAGGCAAGAAAAGATGGTGATTTAGGGCCATTAAAAAAAAGGGGAGCTAATAAATAACAGCAGAACAGAGGATAAGAACAAAAGAAACAAGGTGAGGAGTGAGGTGACTAAAGGGAGTGCTGAATGGAAATTATAAAAAAAAATTAGAGAATTTTATCTCCTCTCTCTCATTTTTGATAGCATAGAAAGGTTTACAATGTTTTATCAAGCTTTTCTAGTGGGAACTTTGTGACTTTGTAGTCTTTAAATATTTTTCTAAATACTACATCTAATTTTTATTTTGATGACCATGCTATGTTCAAGGCACTGTCTTCGAATTTGGGCTACAATACTCAGACACTAGCTTGAATAATTATTTCAATATTTATTTAATTATTTTCTGCATTAAGAATGAGTCTTAAAAGATCTCCACAGAAAATGTAAGGGGCAAATCTGCCTTTATGTTTGGGATGTCCACTAATCTCATAATAAACACATTCAGGTGTCTTGAGTGTCAAAGATTGGTCTGCATGATCCCTAGGTCAAAAATAGATGTTTTTAAAAATAGATGTTCCTACCTTCAAAAAATACTGAGTCAATCCAAGAAATTCCCACACATCAAATGAAACAATGGATTTAAAACATTCTAAATCTTTTTTTTTTTCAACAGCCTAGCTGGACAAGGTAGAATGATGCAAACTGTTGTGTATAAATGCATTTTTAGTGAGTGCTAGAATTAGATAGCTTGCTAATAATTAATATCTTACAGTATTGTGTAGCATTTTCCCAGTGTTCCTTGAGAACAGAAGCAAATGGAAAGTGATGGGTGTGTTGCACTTGGAATCTGAAGGAGACTTTATGTTTATGTTTGCTATTGTTCCTTTTAATGTCCCAGTAGGGTTTCTCTAGGTTATGTAGTCAGCATTCTGAATTTCATTAAGTCTGCTGGACCAGATTATGAAATATGAAACCATATAAGCAGAAATAAAAATTCCTTAACTCCTTTCTCACCATTTCTTTTATTAAAAAAGAGCACATAGATGCCATCTGTATTTTTGTATGTATTGAGTATTTTTTACTGCATTGCAAGGACAACTTGTATAACACAAAAGCAGATTTCCAAAAAAAATATTCAGTTGTCTCCATCCTTAATCTGTAAGAAAATTTGGAACATGGAATTTGAAGCACTCCCTCAGCTAAGGGATGATCCTCTCTGTTTGAAAAGATAAGTAATTCCTCATTTTCATCTCTTTTTTCTTTGAAAAGGGAGCATGCATTTCAAATTCAGTAGGAATACAAAGGTCAGTATCACTGTGCTCAACCATTTGCTGTGATGTAAGAGAGAAACATAATAATCTTACCAAACTAAAAATAGAAAAGTTCTTGATTGACATAAATAAAATTTCAATTTTACAGAAAAAATAAAAAAATCAGGTTACAGAATTTAGTCTTTTTTGTGCCCCTTCAAAAGTTCCTAACTTCCTAAGCATTCTTTTAATTTTTCAGCAGCTTCTTATGGTCCACTGAATATTGGCTTTTTATATACAAAAAATAGGAATACCTTTTTATTCCATTCTCCTGGCAATGACACCAGGAAAATATCAGATGGTATGGTCATTTTTGTGCAAATCAAAATGAGTAGATTTTTTTTTCTAAATTACAGGATTTTGAATATTTATTATTATTATTTCTATGTGATTCTACTTGAACCAAAGTGAATCAAATCGAGAAGACTTTAACTTGTCATCAAAGGACACAGTGGTTTCAAGCCAATCACAGACTTCATCATGATACACTGACATATTTATTAACCATGAATCCCATGGACCTCCACTAATATATAAAAAAAGCTAATGATCTGCTTGACATTTCTACAAATATACTTTTTTAGCTTTGCAGAAATGGACCTGAGTGTCCTAGCAGACAAGCTGGCCACAAGCCAACAATTTACCTTTGCTGAAAAGAAGGCCAATGGCATCCTGGGCTTCATGAGGAGGAGTGTTGGCAGCAGATGGAGCAAAGTGATCCTGCCCTTTGCCCAGAGGTGAAAAACCACTGGCAAGGCCATACCAGCAGGGCTGGGTCCTGTTCTGGACTCCCCAGTGTGAGACAGAGATGGATGCACTAGAGAGAGGCCAGCCTAGTGCAACAGCCACTCTTCATTTTTACATATATACAAGCAGAAAATGTAAAAAAGTGGTACTGAACTCCAGCATTTCCATGGCCTTCAGAACTTCAAATTCCTCAGGCTCTTTAAACTGCTAAGCAGTATCTCAAATATAGTGCATGTTCTTTGTAGTAAATACCTTATACAACCCCAAGGTTTATCTTCTCTAAATTAAGCTAGCCCTCAGAAGCTTAACGTTTAAATCAGGATTACTTCTCCACCAAACCAACACAGGCTGCACTTGAATATTCCAAATCAATGCATGACTAACAGGATTTTTCCTGCCACAGACTGACTAAATTCAAATATAATCTTAGCTTCTGCTTCCTTTCTACTGATTACAGTCAAGGATGCAGCAACCTTTGCTGCTTGGGTGAACTCTTTCTGATATCTTAATGCAATTTACAGTACACCCTGGGATAATCCTTGTTCAATATTGCTGAAGTGGCTTTTTCACTGACCAGTGGTTTGAGAAAACCTCAAGACATTATTAGTGAGCAATCATTAATTAAAACAGTATATTTTTTAAATAGTTTTAGTCCATACAGCTGAACAAATGGCTTTAAATATATTATTCTGTGAATATTATTTTTTAAAATTTATTAAAGTAATAAATTTTATCCAGACTATCAATTTAGTTAGGTCCCAGTACTTTATCCAAAGGAAATTCAGTCGAATATGAATGCACCTTTTTGTACATGGAAGAACTGTATTGAATGATTTCAAAGTAAATTTATTTCTGATATATAGTGGTATCAGTGGAATTGATAGCCCTGGGGTCCCCAGCATGGGAAGGACATGCACCTGGGAGTGAGTACAGAGGAGACCTCCAGGGTGAACACAGGGCTGGAAAACCTTTCTTATGAGGAAAGGCTGAGAGAGTTGGGAGTGTTCACCCTGGAAAAGAGAAGGTTTTGGGGTGACCTAAATGTGGTCTTCCAGTATGTGAGAGGAGCTACAAGAAAGATGGAGAGAGACTATGTACAATGGCCTGGAGTGAAGGACAAGGGGGAATGGCTTCAAACTGAAGGAGAGTAGGGTTAAATTAGGTATTAGGAAGAAATTATTCCCTGTGTGAGTGGTGAGGCCCTGGCACAGGTTGTCCAGAGAAGCTGTGGATGCCCCATCCCTGTTCAAGACCAGGCTGGATGGGGCTCAGAGCAACCTGGGATAGTGGAGGTGTCCCTGCCCATGGCAGGTGGGTTGGAATGAGAAAATCCTTTAAGGTTCCTTCCAACCTAAACCACTCTGTGATTCTGTCAAACACCTTTCAGCTTTGCCATCAGATGAGAAACTTAATGTGAATGACCAGCTCAGCAGCACACTCCCACCTTACAAAGCATCTCTCTTTTCTGGTGTTTGTACCTCTTCCCTGCCCAGTAGGTGAGCAAAGGCAGCTTCTCTGAAAGTGCCACGGTCAACAACTCACATATTTTGGCAATTCAAGTGCTTTTCATCCATGCCGTAGTTTAAGGCTAGCATTTGCAGGATACTTCATATTTTACATTTTGATAGTAAAGGGAACCACAGTTACTTAAAGAGGGTCAAACCAGACACACTCAGCTATTCCACCCTTGCCAGAAGTGGCAGCAAACCCAGGTAACAATTAATGCTTTTATCAGCTGATATGACTGTTGCAATTTTTGTTCCCTTTTTTGTGATAACAACGAAAAAAATGTTACCAGTAGATCTTTTTATATTTATATATTATATTATATACACCATTCTGTCCCATTTACACTGAACTGAATTCCTTAAGGAGGCTGAATACTGACAACTCTCTCCTGGCCCCTGCAGTAACCAGCTAAAGCATTGTTGATGAAACAGCCTGCTTAGTCCCTTTTGTCTCTTTTCTGTCCTCCACATGCCTTGGCCAAGTAAAACAATATTTTTCATCCTCTCAGAGACTCTTTTGCATGTGTACTCACAGCTTTGCTTTCTGTGCTTGGGGACAATGCCTATTTATGAGAATTCTCTGGCAGACTCTCTCCACCCTGAGCTCCACTGTGTACCCAGGCATGGGAAGCTACATCTCCATCACTGCTGGGTAAGAGCAGATGGAAAGCATTCTTGGGGCCATTCCCTTCACTTTCCTTTAAAATTCTTAGAATTTGACTCACCTACTTTCCTGACTTTCAAGACTCCCCTCACTAAAGTATCTAAGCACCACCTCACTTTTGCAACATACTTATGACACACCTGTGAGATGGGAAATATTTTTATTGTCCTTGAGTCCTTACCTGGACTTCAAGTATGAATAGCCTAATGGAAAAACATTTTTACAAGGAACTTTCCTGTCCTCAGCCAATCCTACAAGCATTTCAATCCATTAAAATAGGGAAGAAAATGAAGTTATCCATTGTATCTATTCTTCTCTTCCAGAAAAAACTATGAGAGCACCAGAGAGATAACACCAAGGTATTTTTTGGATGAGGGACATTAGCTGCTACCAAACTGTGTGTTTCCATAGCAAGGTCAACATGCAGAACTTTCAAGCAGAAGAGGTCAACATTAAAAAACTCAAAGCTGAACCAAAGTTATTGTATTCTGAAATGCTGTGACTGACTAATTCTATAAGCACAGAAAAATTATTTGTTTTCTGGGCAAAAAATACTTCAATCTTTTAGCTATGAAAGTAACTGGTTGGATGACATTTTGGAGCAGAAGTTGCACAGTAAAGCAGTCAGGAGATTATTTTCTGCATTTTCCAAAGTAGCTTAGCACAAAGTCATGCTCCAACTTTTTTATTTTCTGTTTTACAAGTGGGAGTTTCCTTCCCAGTCTCCTGCAATGCAGCTGGGGAAGGTCAGAAGCTCCCGGGTGGGCATCTTTTGAAGGCAACTATCATTCCTGTTCCTCTGAGCTCTTTTATGTCAGCACACACCAATGTCAAACGTAATTACTGAAAATAAAAAATTTCCTAATCGATGAGAAAGTCTAAACCGAAATAAATGGGTGGAACTAAGCCATTAACCAAGCATTGCTCAGCACAGGAAGTGCTCTGCAATATATGTTGCAAGAGGGATTAACTTGAGATATTAGCAACGAGCAAACCCAAGATCATGTCTGCCAAATTATAAATTAATTTGTTCCAAAGCAGAAAAATTAGATGGAACAGATATTTCCATTACAGTGAAATCTCAAGCTAGTTATAAGAGGCTCCTTTTGCTATTACGGACATTTTTTTGCACTAATTTCTAATTTTAAAGCAGATCAACCTAAGGTTATCTCCAAAGAGAGCAGTGCTCTTCTCACAACATTTTACATCCATGGAATTAAGAAAAACCTCAAAGCTGCTTCTATTCATTTCAGTTCTTACCCATTACTAAAATAGAGTGGAATGGATTTTGGCATATAATGGCACAGTCAGTCTACAGGTGGAAACAAGTACAGAGGGCTCCCTCAGTAGCTGTGATCAATGAACAAACATCTGCATTGCAGCAACCTGATTGGAAATACAGAATAAACCCATAAACCCCCACTTTAATTAGAGATTGCACTCAGACAGTAGGCTTTGTACCACCTGAAAAACATTGTAGTTCTGATAGTCAGGACAGAAAGTCAGAATCCATTAAACAGAGATCATCTGTAAAACTCAGTTTAGCCTGCAGTAAAGTATAAAGCAAGAACTGCTCGGCTGTGGATGTCCACCCAATTGTTTTCACAGAAAGTATCATGAAAAGTGTTATAGTCAGGAAAAACTGGTATTAAGTCAAGCTCCAAGTAGTTCAGTCCTTTTTTCAATCACCAAAATTTAAAGTGAGTTACACAATTTGGGGGAAACAGTTGCAATTTTTCACTTCATGTTTTTCATTTCCTTGTAGCAGACATTTTCTGTAAAGTTCATAACTACTTTATCTGTATCTGCAAGAATCATAAACTTACAACTGATTAAGTACTATTCCTTTCCATAAAATCTCAATCTGCTACTGAAATTATGGGCAAAATTTATTGTGATGGACTTCCCACTTAAGTAAGGGCAAACTTGAAGAAATTTACAGTAATACACACTCACACTTAATTTTCATCTGCTGGGTAGATTTCTATGGCAAATATGTTGAAAAGTATCCCATATGTTAGATTAAGGACTGGTGGCATTTTCAGTACTGGCAGAAGTGGTGATAAAAATCTATCAGCAATAGAGGGGGACAGGACTGACCAGAGGCTATGAGGCTTTGCTTAAACTGTTTATATAAAATCAGAGCATGTGGCCAACTGCAGAGACAAGAAAGGAAAATTACTCCTACAGTGATCAAGGTCAAAGAGATCATGCCACTGAAAAATACAGATCTCATCATGCAGTATAAGGTTTTACTGAATTCTTTGTTTCTTTCAGATAACTGAAGAAAGTAAGTCCCTGGGGAACAACCAAGGATCTTCTCAGAGCCTGCAACACCTTCTGAGACAGAACAAAGTCACATCATAATATTGCAACCTCAAAGCCAGGGGTAAGGACAGGTATTGCTAATAACAAATCAGTTATGTTGCCAGGTTTTTGGCTGGAGTTGTGTAAGGATTTTCCCAACTACAGAAAGAGAAAGCTTATAAAATACACTCAGCAACCATACACAGCCTGCTCTAGCAGAAAACAAACCACTTGTGGAGCTTGTTGGTGCAGTGTGAGGGGGTGTTAGCCATGGCATCTGTTCAGCTGGGGCCCTGGGCTTGACTGTGGCTGTGCAAATCTGGGATAATCAATTAGGCAGGGTGTCAGCGTGCCAGCACAGATGTCCTCAGTCAATCGCAGATAATCATCGCCTTCTTTGAAATTTCCAGAGGAGATTGCATTACTCTTGGGACACCCTTGACCTCCCATCAGGAAAGGTTTCTCAGATAAGAAAAATAAAAGGATCATATCTTTTTCCTAGTGCAGCAATATATATTGCAGGCTATTCATAACCTTGAAAGGGTTAGAGTGATGCACTGAGAGCTGCATGCACACTGCAGGACACAGGAGCAGAGCTCTGCTCTCCCTCCCCTCCCCAGAATGAAATAAATACTGCAGCACTTTATGAAATACATCCAGGCACTTCTTATGAGATATTTCTCCATGAACCTCCTATCATGACAGCCTGTCAATGAGGAATAAACAGTGCCATCAGTGATCTCAGCAGACATTCTTTACCCTGGAAGACCAGCAGATTTCTGGGTGTGTAGCTTCTACAAGGTCACACAAAGGGAGAGGGTTTTTAATTTCAAGATGGCACCTGGAATATAAGGAACTGTTGGCAGAAAAATGAGATGAAACTTCATCTCACAGGGACTAAAAGGAACAATTTATCAGTGTTTCACATTTTACTAGCAGTGACTTCAAAAACTTCCTAAGTATGAACAAAACAAATAAAGGTCCTCCATATCATCCAGCTTCAAATCTGCTGTTAGAAATTTTTTTAGAGCTGATCAAGGTATCAGTGGTAAGAGCTTGGAAACAAAGTTTGATTTCATTAGAAGCAGAAGACAACTTTTGAATCTGGAAGAACATCTTAGTGAAAAAACACAAACGAAGCTCATTTTTGCTTAATCCATCACTGCACCAAGAACAATTATTGCAGAAACAAAGGCTAAAAATGGCTATGATACTGAGGGAAGGCAGCTGGATTCAGAGGGCTATTTTGAACTCTGGTGACCATATTTTGATTCTTAGTAAAATTACATTATATATAGATTTTTCTTTTAAATAAAAGTTATGGCGATGAGCAATAGCAACAAGAATTTATCCACATGGCAAAGAACATGCAAACAAAAGAGTATTTTATTCAGTTCAGGTGCATCTGGAAGACCTAAGGGTAGAAGAAGTTTTGCTCAAGATGCAGTTTCTAAACCCAGCCAGCCGCTGAGTGGACCAGAAGGCTGCAAAAGCAGGAATTGGCTGCTTGAGACAGCCCTAATTTTTCTGATCTACAGTACTTCTGGAGAAAGTAAAGGTAAAGAAACACTCAAATAGAAAAAGAAGAAAAAAGAAAGAAAACATCAAGGCTCCTAGGCAACAATGATAAATACAGAGAACTGGGTATGCTGGAGTTAGTCATGTCTACATTGTAGTCAGGGCTGTGTAGCTGAGAGATAAACCTGCCAGTCTTTATCTGGCTTGGGTTTCAGTAGTCAAACTGTTGTGACAGCACAGAGCTCATCAATTCATACACAAATAACGGCTGTGACTGTATTTTCAATATCTGTGGGCTTACTTGGGCATGCACTGCATCTGCTGTACTCTGAGTTTATTCACTCTCCACGCGCTCTTTTATCACACAGTTGACCTAAAGCAGTGAGTTCCTATATTGAGTGATGTATATTTTATTATTTTTGTTCTATTAAGCATTACTTGAAGTGAAATAAAACATAAAAAGCAGAATTCTTTGTCTGCTGTTCCTAAAGCCTTTGGATAGGTAGCATTAACTCTTTCAGCAAATTTTTTCCTCCTTCAGTCAGACCACTATGAAAAAGGAAGAAGCCTGTTTGAGTGCCCTGTGAAGACAATAATGACTATCCCTATTTCTGAGTACTGATATAATGGATCAGACATTCCAACTTTCAAGAAAATGTTCATCACAGAGTCAAGGCTGAAGAGGAAACTCTGTAAAAAATGAAGTATTTCACTTACTTTAAAGAAATTATATTCCAGAGTTTGAGAATCCTGCTGCATACAGTCATTTTTTATGACTGTACTGTCTAACAGTACTGCCAATTTTGACACTGAAACAGCAGTGCTTCAATTTCTCTAAAAGTTAGACTGTGTAAAAATGTTCATGCTAAAAATTGAAAAGTTTGACTTGCTCATTCATTGTAAGAGAAAAAAAAGCTCACTCCTCTGATGTGAGCCCTGAGAGTCTGAAGAAAGCCATGAAATGCTGAGTTCTGTGCCAACACCATTGATCAGATGTCAGTGTCTTGCAGGACTATTTAATTGTTTTGGATCAGGTTAGACCACCCTGATTCTATTAAGGATGTAATTGATTTTACTGTGATGACTTGCAGAGCAAAGTCCTATCTAGTGTGTATAAGAAATTAAATCTCCTGACGCAGAGAGAAAATGGGCCAATCAAACAAAAATTGCACTTCCACCTTTAAAATTTGGGGATTTTTAGAATATTCTGCAGAGGGTCCATCCTTTAGCTGTGTAAGATGGTGTTATTGGGTGTTTCCCTCCAAGAACCCTCCCAACGTTGTCATAATCTACTCCAACATGAAATTAGCATATGCTCTGCTAATGTGGGATCTTCTGACACCACATGCTTCCCTCAGCCATGAAGGCATCCCCAATTCGAGAATGCTCATGTTAAGACAGCCCTAGTGATAAATGAAATTCAGATTACGCCTTAATTGTAATTAATTGTAAGCACACATAGCAACGCCCGTGCTCAGCACCATATAAAATTGGATTTTTTTCTATGAACACCTATCAATGTGTAAGGTTTAGATAACAGCACAAATTCATACTGGGGAATGCTAAATGCAATATCAATGAGCTTCATCCGAATCTGTTGTCTAAAGAAAGGATTTTAATAGCAGCTTTGTAGTCAAATGCCTGGTACACGTTGCCCTCTTGTGGAAGCTGTGATAAAGCACAGCTTCCTTTGAATTCAGGATTTTGCAGTGATATTTTTAATGCCTGGAATGTAATGATTTATTAAATGCACGATGTGAGTAGTTTATCATGTTAAACATTGAGTATATTCTGTAAATGGCTGCACTTGACAAGCAAACCTAGGTAATTAAATCTACTAAATCAGGCTTATCCACTGCAAATTGCACGGCCGTAGCATATGTTTCATTTGCTCTTTTGGAAAATAAGAAAATAAATATAATGCATAATTTTAGATCCTGGTCTAAGTTAAAGTCTTTTCTAGCCATTCAAAATGCTTTTTAGATTTTTTTAGCTGTTTCTTTTTGAAAGGCCCAGGCTCACCTCACCTACGAATGCTTGTACCCGTATTACATATGACATAAATAGAATACCTTGGATGCTTCACATCTCACTATCAAATCACTCACATTCTTTACATGCAGTTTAATTAAAATATTTTCAAAGAACAACACACTGACTAATATTTTCTCAATACATATTAAAGATACAAATATATTACTTATCAACTAAGAAGAAAATCATTAAGCCCGAATTAAAAATTTAAACAAACATTAGAGAATTAGAAAAGAGATTTTAATGAAACTAAAGAGATGAATCATGAACTTCAAAGGCACTTTAACACTATCAGGATACTTTAACTGTTAAACATTGAATGGCACCTGGATTTTCCATGGGATACCCTGCTAAACACAAATATTTTGATTCCTTTTGAACGTCTGCTAACACAAGATAAGTTATATTTGACACGCTTACATAGCATTGTATTTAGGGAAACTTCAGATAGTCCTAAGTGGTTGCCTTTGTTGTTTGTTTGGGGTTTTGGGGCATTTTTTTGCCATTTCAGTTTGATTTCAGAGATGAGACAGTTTAGTACAAACTTGATCAAAGATTTCCATCAGCTGTGGACAGAGGTCAGGTGTCCATGTTAATGTTATCAGCGGGCTCTGATACTGCTGACAGCTGAGTGTCACTGATATGTCTGCAGGATCTGATGGATTTGGTGTGATTGCTTTATTCTTCACCCACTGGCATTTTATTTAGTTTAGAAAAAAGGGGCTGAAGGGAGGTTGTGATTAGCTAACACATTTCAGCTCACCCTGTCCCATGACCCTTTGCCTAGCACTGGCACAAACTAAACATTTTACTTGATTTGCTTGGATGAAATCAATCCAAGAGGCAGAAGGCTTCAAAGTTTAACTGGTTGGTATCCCTGGATTGTCTCACACAAAAAAAAAAAAGGTTAAATTTACAGGATGTTTGAATTCTTTCAATATATGGGATCATTTATGGAAACTGTAAACGACTTGGGGCCACAGTGTCATTGATAAATATTTGGATGAATGGAAGTCCTCAAGCTTTTTTTCTAGCAACTCCCTCTTTTCTCCCACATGAAATTTTTGGCTGTACCTTCTGCCTTCTCTAGGAAAACAATGATTAATGAGCATCCTATAAACTGAAGGTATGTCTACTGATAAGACCCTAAGCCACTGGTTAACATTCTCAAATGATTATTCCATATTTCTTCAAGACCAGTTTTGTAAAAAGAGCCTTGTATTTCTTGGAATTTTACATCAGAATTTATTCTAAAACATCCCCTATGTCTGGTTCTGTGCTTTTACAGTTATTAGGATGTGTAGGCTTGTGTTTAGAAATAGATATTATTTGCCTTCTAACATATATTAATACATACTTATTGTGTGTAAATTACTTGAGTTATCCTTGCTTCACAGAATTGTGTTAAAGGAAAATACCTTCTGCAATTTTTAATGGATTACGGCTCATCTATTGTCAAACTCTTAGCAAAATATAATCTCAGTAATACCAATATAGACACAAAACAGTTTCATAGGGCTTATGTCAATATGAAATATGCTGATCTGAAAAGCAATTTACTGTCCTTTAGTGTTCATTTATCAGTGCTGATCTGATCAATTCTTGGAGCTGGCTGACCACTCAGCTCCACACACATCAGTGCTGGCTCAAGGCAGGCGCAAGGGACGCCTGGCAGAGAGCGCCGAGGAGAGCACAACCACTGCTTCTGCCAGCAGCATCAATTCACTTCGACTTGATTGAGATGTGAAGCAACACCACAGCTGGATGACCTGGGTAAATTGAGGTTTTAGCAGCTTGAGGTCAGTAAGGCCCAGACTGGAAACCCCAAACCACCTACAGGTATCACAAAGCATTAGGCTCATGTGCTCACAGCAGCATTGACACAGCCCCTGCCCTTCCCACCAGCTCCTGGGACTTTATCCATGAAGGAGCATCCTGCAGCAGGACTCATCTCCACACCAGAAAGTTATGGATCATGGAACTTTAGTGGCACTTACCATAACACCCAAACTGAGGATAAATGAAAACGATATACTAGGGTAAGTGCTTTTAAATTCTTGCTCAAAAGCAGACATAAATACAGCAGCAGT
>VZSJ01000467.1:1899822-2028800 GCA_013398405.1 Pheucticus melanocephalus
ACATAAATACAGCAGCAGTAGCTCCAGTAATAGCCAGGGCAACTGCTCTCATTTCAAATAGCAAAACATAATTTCTTCTCACTCGTTACCTAGCCAGTTACACTTTCATGTTATCGATCTGGTAAATAATTTTAGAAAAGTACTATTCACCAGAGTCATGAAGGCACTGTCAAGGTAATCGATATTTCTGTTGTTTCTGACAAATTATTCATAATGAGAAAAAATAATCAGTGCAAAAAAGGTTTTATTAATGAAAAACCTCCAGAGAAATGTGAATAAAAGTCAAAAGAGTCCTTCACATGCAGCATATACACAGCTGCACACACAGAGGAAACAGCAAAATTTGTAAAATGGTTTTTGGGATCTGTGCAAACCAGATACAGGAAAATCCATGTCAGCAGTTTGAGTCCTGACCAGCCTGATAGCTTGCTCAGTCCAAGCTTTCATAATTTTAGTGCAATTACAACTCCCCAGTGGAGCTGCCCTGTCTTCAGGTTACTTCTGCAGAGGAGAATTAGAGAATTGTAGCTTCAGAAAAATGTAGGCAATACCCAAGGCTGCCATGATTGTGGGTAGAGGATCCTAGGTCTGAGCATCCCTGGCTTCTCCTTCATTTCCTCACAGCAGAAACACAAGTTGTTGCTTGCAGGACTCTTTTATTAATACATTACTTAGCCCAAGGACTATCAGAAAACTCTGCTAACAGTCCCTTGGAGGAACAAATAAAAGTCATTCTGTGTATACACAGTACTTTCACTTGAATAAAACATCTCATGGGTCATGATCAATGTTTCATATCCTGATAAATTTAGATTAGCAGCCATACTCCTTTACAAAGGTGGATGAAAAAAGCTGCTTGTTCAGTAGACCTTCCATAGGCTGGAGGTCTCAAAAAGCTTCTAAAATAGCTTTTCTTTTTTTTTTCTCCACTCCAGAAATCAATATGCTTTCAAACATTTTACCTTCAAGAGTTATAGCACTTTAAAAAGAATGAATTAAAAGCAGGACTATTCCCCCAAGAGATTTTTTAATCTAGCTTCCCAACATACAATATTACTAGATCCCAAAATTTGAACCCAACTATTAAGGTTCAACACATATGTTCTTCTGTCATGGATAAATTTTTATTTTTGATATCCAGAACTCAAATGAAATATCTTTATTTGACATACTTCAGGGGAGGTAGGAAGGGGTGAGAAGCCACAAGATTATCCTTACTGCATTCTTTTTTGCTTTTTAGCTAGTATGAAATTGATGTGGTGCTTCAGCCTTCTGCTGGATTCACTTCATTTGCACTGCACTGAATGTGCAAATATAGCAACTTCACAGCCAAAATCAATGAAAAACTTGCATATCCTGCTTTATTTGTTAGTCTGTTAACACAAACCTCATATTGGCAAAGCAACATTTAATAAATTTTGTTATATTGAATGTGATTTTAATTATTTTAATATAAGGCCTATATAAAGAAGGAGTAACTGCAACATACTAAAGCATTTCATCCTGCTTCCCTTGTAAAACTGAACATGAGAACAATGATTTTCCAGCAAACCTGATCAGGAATACAGCAAGGATGAGAATATCACCAGCATTTGGCCCAAAATCTCCACAAAGTCATTAAAATCAGTAGGTTCTGAATTATTACCTCCAGCAAGAGCTAAGGATTAAAATGAACCTAAAGCCCAGTATCAAAAAGTTGCATCTCTTTAATCATGAAATTTATAGATTATCTGTCATTTCTCACAGATATCTGCAGTTTCTGTATTTTCTGCTCTTCACTGTTGTCCCATTAACTCTTCCACATCCACTGAACACAGTTGGTGACAGGAGCCATGATCACAGTTTGAGGGAATCATGTCAGATTATTAATTAATGGCACATGAACAATATTGTGCAGAAGACATCCTGGCCAAAATACAGCAGGATTCACCTTGGAATGTAAATTTTAAACTGACAAAATTATTTGCATGAAATGTAGTTTATTCACTCATATCAAGACAGAAATAGAGGGATGGGAAAGGCTTGCCCAGGCCAGCCCTCTCTGTCCCTGGGAAGAATAGATGTGGGATTGCTGATTTGTTAGCCTATGCCACAGGCCTGGAAACCAGTCCAGGTGATAGCCAAAGGGAAAGGTTAGGGCCAGTGGAGGTAGCAGGCTCTGCTGGGAGACTGCATCTCTCATTTTCAGTTTACACCCACAGGATGAGGGGGCACCCTTACACCTTTTGCTGGCTATTAGCATGGCCAGCATAAAGCTAAGTATTTTCTCTTTGCTTTTCAGCCAGAACTCTGTCAAAGCTCTACTCTACAGCAGCTAGGAAAGGAAAATTTATTTTTGCCTACATTGTTGAGAAGCCCTGAGTCAGCTCTGCAAGAATGATCCCTCATGATGAAAAATTTATGGCTTTTGCTTTGCCTCACTCCCTGCCTTTTAATATCCTTCTCTTTTCCCCACAGCATTTTTCCCAATTGGATTTGGCATCCTCCCCAGTTCCTGTTTTACATTCTCCATCATCATTTTCAAAATAAATGTATCTAGCCTCATGCCTCTATTTCAAGACTTCTATCCTTGGTTTCATGACTGATGGATTTTAAAGGGTGAGCCAAGTCCCCAAATGCCTTGAATCAATATTGTTCTTTAAGAGTTGCTTTAATCACTTAGATGAGGCACCTATTTCTGGCAAACTCGTGGAAGGAGTGAGTTACACAAGACAACGCCATCAGACGTGAAATGCTGTCACCATCTAGAGATGTTGGAATGTGCACAATCATCTGAAACCAGCCAGCTAAGCACAAAAATTGACTATGAAAGAAGGAAGCAAATTAAGTACTACCCCTGTTTCCAGCTGCCTGCAAATTACCGTTCTCTCCACCCACCACAAGGTTCCAGCCCATTAGGGTTGACGACAATCAACAGCCTGGGAGAGAGAATGGAGCTTCCCATCAGTGCCATCTGTACAAGAGTGAAACAGGAAAGGTCAGCCAACCAACCCACTTGCTGCTACACTAAATGAACACCAAGAAAGTCAGGGTAAAACTACCACTGGGCTTAGTCCAGAATTTTGTGGGCTTAATTTATGAGGAAATTTTCCATCTCAGAAGAAAGACACAGCTCAAAGGAACATTCAAAACAAATTTGTTTGTTCCAGCATAGTATTTTAGAAACAGCACCATAAAACACAGAGACAAACATTTTCCTTTGGTTTGCTTGGGGATTTCTCTGGATCTCATCTTGATCTCTGTACTTTTCTCTTGCAATGGTTTACAAAAATCTCTTTGTCTATGATCTCCAAGAGTGCTTCTGCCACATCAACAAGCAAATGAGAACAACTGACTTAGATGCTAACACACTTTTACATATTATTATTATTCATTTTCATGCATATTACTTGTTTATGAGTAGCACAAAAGTAACTCCTGTTCACACTCCACCTCCCCTCTCCTTTGGAACAAAGGAATGCTGCATCTGTGCTCAGAGGATGCCAGATTGCTGCCTCTGCCTGCCTAGATGTGGCTGGCAGGCAGCCCGCCGGGGTGGCACAGCAGCTGGTAGGAGTTGGGACAACCCTTCAAGTTTCTGCTTTTTCTGCCTTTTTTTTTTTCCAAAACTGCACCAGCCATTGCCAGGATGTACCAAAATATCTCAATTATCCTAAGTTACATGTTCAAAGAAGTATGGAATATCCTGAGTTGGAAGGGACACATGAGAACCCACAAATCCTGATCCAAGAATCCCAGAGTGTGCCTGAGAGTGCTGTCCAACCCCTTCCTGAAGCAAGCCCTTTTTGAAATCCTTGAAGCTTTGTGCTGTGACCACTGCCCTGGGAAGACTGTCCCAGTGCCCAACCATCCTCTGGGAGAAGAATCTTTTCCTAATATCCGACATAAACTTTCCCTGACATGGCTTCCTGCTGTTTCCTTGGGTCCCATCACAGGTTAAGAGAGAAGAGATCAGTACTGACCCCTCTGCTTCCCCTCCTGAGGAAGCTGTACACAGCACTGAGGTCTCTCCTCAGGAGTTACTGAGCAACATGCAGTTGCTAAAAGCCAATGGAATGCTGATTCCAAAGGAATATGTGCTGTTCCAAAACTGTCTTTTGTGAAATTTCCAGTTCCTGCCATTAACAGATTGTCTGAGTTAGCAGAAACAGGACAAGGATGGATTAGCTCTTTTCTTTCTTCCTAAATATAGGATCAGCACCTTTAATGAACAACTAGTTTCAGTTCCAAGACAGAAATTCCAAAATAATTCACAAACAGGTGGTTACACCAGGTAGCAGAGCTGCCTGTGCACCTTCTGGGCACGGGGAATCAGCTTTTTGGGGGACTGTGTGGAGCTGGCTCCCAGCTGGAGCCTCCAAGAGAACTGGAACCAAAGCCACATGCAAGGACACACCCATAAAGACACTATGAGCAGAGACAGCTTGAAAGAAACTTCTTATTTTTATCAGATTTGACCACAGCCTAAATACTTAAAGAAAACCATTGAAATACATTACACTTAATTGACTACAAGAAAGTCTGTTCTCCAGGCAGCAACAGCCAGGTGAGAGCACAGAGATGTCCCAAGCAGGAGAAAAAGAAACATCCTGTGTAAAAACAGCCTGTCCAAGTAGACACTCTGGGTCAGCATTCACCTGACCTTCACACAGAATAGGTAATGTCTAGCAGGAGGGTGAGGGTTGAACATCAAAAGAATCTCATATCTGATTACTGATCTGTGGACAGAGGGAAAGTTTCAGAGAACAAATAATATCAAAAGCAATATCAGCAAGCTAACTAAGATATTTAATGTAGTGCAAAATATATTTTTTATCTTTACTGACTGATCCATGTATCTGCTGAGCTAGTATGTCAGAAAATGCTGTTAACAACAGGAGAACATCCTTGTTGCTATCAAGAGGAGCATATTTTGATTTCATGCATGTACTGATTAAGGCAAAAACATTTCTAGGAAAAAGAGTAGCAAGGTTTTTTATTATTTAGGTAATTTCATGCTTTTAAAAGAAAGAACACCTCTTTAAATGAAAATGTTGTCTGTAAGCTGTGCATTTTGTCAAAATGTTTTTTTTTTTTTTTTAAATTAACATTGCAAATGTTTCAGACAATTGAAAAAGGTGCCAGTAATACTGATATTGTGATAATGATAAAACTTTGGCTGTAGAATAATGGAGATTAAAACTGAGTAGGGGCATTGCTGACAAACTGGAGGATCAGATAGAAAAGTGTATTTGTTCCATTCTGGAAATAAAATAGATTTATTGAATTTTCTTGCCCATTTATGAGAATACAAAATAAAATCCAATGCTGGCAAAGTGATTTTAAAAATACGTTTTTACCAATAGTCAACCAATGTAGCCAGAGTTATGTTTACCATTTACAGCCTTGTAACTCTAATGTGGAATTAAATATGTTTGAGCGTTTTGAATTAGCCAAAGAGCCTGTGAAGCTAAAATTGTGGAATACATTTGAAATATGATGATGAACTTATTGCAAGGTTTGAAATACAGTAAATTATTTGCCCTTTGAATTTACATTTTCTTTTTAAACTAACATGCTGGGGGAAAATAAGGCTCTTTAATTACTACTGACTAGAGCATGCTAGAAAGTGATATGAAATTTTTAGCAGTTTTTATGGTGTTTTGTATTTTACCTTCCTAAAGAGCAGAATATATACAAGTAAGAAAAGAAAATAGTCATATCTTTCTTTCTTTTTTTCCCACCTTCTCTTTTTCCTTCCCATCACACCTTCTGCTGGTGTTTAGCTGCTCCCCCTCATCTTTTCCATGTTCACTCCTGAGTCCAATAAGAATGGATACCTCTGGCTTAAGATTTTGCTTTTCTCTCCCTATTGGATTATCAGCATAATTTGATGCACTACAGTGACAATGAGGACAGAGAAAATATGCAAAATAAAGTCAACAAGCTTGCTCATCTGCAGTCACTTGAAGACAGGTGTTGGACGAGGAGGCAGCAACAAATCTGAGCCAGACAAGCTTTGCTTGTTGGCATAGCTCCTTTTTTTTGTTTGCTGCTTCATGATAAATGACTCTGTTGTCCTGAACTGAAGGCAGAATATTTCCCCCCTTCTTTTATCTTGTACCATTTAGAGTTACATCATGTTTGCTTAAGGTTTCCTGCAGACTACAGGCTGTATATTCACTGAAACATGTGTGGTTTTTTGTGCCAAGGAATGGTGAGGAGTGCACTTTCACTGAAGGGCCCTGGCCCTCTCCCACAGAGAAAATGTTCCCTTGCTCTGGACAGGAGCATAAAAGTCTTTTATTTTAGCATTATTAAAATAGACATTAAAACATCTTTAGGCCTTTTGTAAGATGAAAATGGAAATGTAGCTTTTTTTGGTCTTCTTCCATTTTTCCATTAGTTGGAATTATGCAATCATTTTTCATTTTTACATTTTTTGTGAATGTGGACAGTTATCAAGATACATACATTGAAAATTGTGATTCAAAATGGCAAAGCAATGGGGTGTGCATACTGGTAGCCAAAAAGGATTTGAGATTACTGCATGGCAAACAAAGCAGCTCTTTTTGAGATGCAAATTTCCACGTTAAATGTAAAAATTGTCTGTGGCCAACCAGAAAAATATCAAAGCTATATTGTGCCATTGCAATACACAGTTGAACAAACTTATCCATCAGAGGTTTTACTACTGCATAAGCAATGTATTCATACTTGACAGTTCCAAATAGGAGTGTGATTTTGACATAAAAAACAAATAATACTGTTTATCTGTGTAGGACAGGAATATGACTGAATCCTGAGAAGTTATTGTGAAAGGAATAAAGACAAGACTGGACGCTGAGTGTTACAAAATTCTGACTGAATGGGATATTTTTTGACATCTGAACCATGATAAAATCCATTGACTGGTTGCAAGAATACATTCACAAAGACCTGGCTTATAGGATAAGGGCCTTTTGAAGCAGCAAAATGCAATTTTCTTAGATAACTTGCAAACATACCAAACATGACCACTCTGTCCCTGATTTTTATGAAGTAGATTTTTTTTTCTTTTGGTCATAAATTGCTTCATACCAGAAAATAAAAAGGAAAAGGTTGAACATGGAAAGCTTTATGAGAGAAATAAATGTCACATTTGAAGGTGCAAATAGGAGCAAACACCCTGTTCTACAAACATAAAATGAGCTGTAAATTTTACCAGCCGCATCTGACAGAAAACAAAACAAAGCAGTCTCTATTTTTCATTTCATGCTTATACAACATATAAATAGCAGAAGCCAGGATTATATCTTCCAGAAAGTAGGAGAAAAAACCCAAACCACTTAAAGACTGTGGATTACAATTCAGAAGTGAATTGCACGCAAAAAACTTCAGCTACAGCCCCAACAGCATTAGAGCACACAGAACTTTTATGTGCTCTAATGCTGTTGAGGCTGTAGTTGAATTTTTTTGAGAATAAACACTCCATGAACCAAAGGAGAAGGAAGATGGAATGCTTGAGGTATACTTGGAGAAGGAAGGAGTGTGAAACATGAATATACCATTCAAAATGTTGAAGAATAAAAAGAGAAGTAGGAAAATATAATTTTCTTGCGTCTCTTTAAAACAGGAAAGAAAAATCAAGTACAGTTACTGACATTTTAAAGGTTCTGAGAATTTTTTCACCTTTTGAAAGGGAAGAACATTAAAAAAATTTTATGTCCCTAATTCTTCAAGTTACCACAAAGACCAAAAAGGCTCCAGATCTGAAGGAAATGTGAAAGCTTGGTATCACAGCAGAGATATGATGCAAAATTTCCTGATCCATCCTTCTCATGGAGATTTGTGCTATACTCTGCTGCTCAACATGCCAACAGGATATTCTAATCCATATGTTTGTCAGAGCTATCAACAGATCTCTAGTAATAATTATGTTTTCTTTATCACCTTTCAGCTTTCCTCTGCTTTTAGAGGACAGTGCCCAGAGACTGATCAGAGATAAAATTGGACAAGGAAGATTAGGGACATCTTGGAGCATCCGTCATCCATATCAAACCACACAGTCTGTAGGCACTTAATGGAATTATTTTATGCATTCTTATTTTACCAGTAAATTTTGATAGCATTGCAACATATGAAGACAATTTCAGATTTTGAAATAGGAGATGAGTCTGCTTCGGGATGAAGAGATCTTCGGCCAATTGCAAAGTAGTGTAAACCCACGTAAGCCCACTGAAATTAAAGCATGGAATGGAGTATGGAATCTGATCCGTATTAAGCATAAAATGTTGAAAGTGTGTATTTATAACTTTGTATTCCTTTTATTTTTCCCCTGAAATTTCCCTCTCTATGTCTTTAAAAACTCATTTTTCTCCCATCATTTTCTTTGCCTCTCAGCACCACTGAGATAACACTACTCCCAAATATTCCCACTACTTCCATTCTTCTTGTCTTAAGTTCAACCATGTTCAACCCAACATGACTCCTTGCACGGGATTTACTTGCAGCCTGAAAATTATGTTAATTCCAGAAGTAGAAAGGCACAGAACAGTTCAGTTTCCCAGACAACTCACACTCTGGTTCCCAACAAAGCCAATGCCTTTCCTTCTCATTGCCATGGCCAAATGTATTATTAGTGCAAAAGTGAGGGCACCTTTCTTTGCATCCTCCCCCTTTCCTCAGATATCTATCAAATTATACAGGCTTGCTCTTCAAAAGTTATACTCCACTATTCTGAAAATGTTTATTTGCTTTCTTTTTTCCTCAGTCATAACTGTATTTATTAAAATGACACAAGTTTGTAAACAAGGAAATAGCCATCTCCCCATCCCCTAATAAAACAAAACAGCAAAACCAAAACAAACAAAAAACCCACAAAAACCCAAAACAAAACAACAAAAAAACCCCAAAACCAAAAAACCCAAAAAAGAGCAACAACAAAAAACTGAGAAAAACCAACAGAGAAAAGTAACCAGCCAATTAAGTAGACCTTAGTAGTGGAAAATAGTGGCTGTGCAATATTTGAAGATGTCTTTAAGAATCCTTGTACTAACCAGAAGATGAAATCCACTGTAAATAAAACACAATTAAAAAATGCACTTAAATGATACATGTTCTGTTCCTGAGTTTAACAGGGATCCCATCAACACAGTTTTGTGCTATAACTCCCAGTTAAATAAGTTTCCACACCCTCCCTAGACAGAAGTAATTTGTCTGATGAAGAATATCTTGTATGGTCTGAAAGAGAACCAATCATTTTCTAGCTTTAAGAGTCCAGATAGTAAAAAAAAAAATCAGATCTCAAACAGTCAAAAATAAGTAGATGGAGTAATAATTATCCAAAAATGAAATCTGAGTAGTAATTATCCAAAGTGTCTGGTGACTACTTGTAACAACAGATAAACAGGATAAGAAACAGCTGGATTCACTCTTAAAATTAAATTCCTCTTATCAAAACAAAGGAGAATCCAAAATTGTGGGACTAATACAAACCTTTACAGTTCTGCCAATGAAAAATGTTTGCCTAGATGATGACCAGTTGATTTACTCTCTACAAGAGCAATTGTATTTAGAATGCAAACAATGCCATTTGTATTGAGCCTTTCTCCATCTGTGCTACAGTTTTCCACCCTAATAAATGCTGTTTTTTCACCTTCTTGTTAAGTGTTTTCTCTTTCCCTAAAATATACTTCAAAATCACTTTGTTGAAGTGATACTGGCTATGTTAAACACTAGATGGCAGAACAAGGCTGGAGCTGAGCATCTGGAAAGGTTTGTCTTCAAGCTCCTCTGCATTTCCAGAGGTACCAGTTGAAACATTTCACCCGGTTTTTCCTAAGTTGTCTGTGGTTACACAAAAATCATCTTCATATATAATAAATAATATTTTGTATACACACATAAATAATTTGTATACACACACTGTTTATGTTCCCTGACAAAGGAAAGCCAGGGGTGTCACTTGGGCAGCCTCCTGGCATTTCCCTCTTGTGCCTGCTTCCCGTGGCCAGGAGCATTCACTGTCCTGGGACCTCTGCAGCACCACAGAGCTGCAAGGTCAGATCTGAAGCCAAATCCTCTTAAAATCTTTAGCTGCATGCCTAAGCTGAAAATGACCAAGAATTCAATGTAGAATTTAGGCTGAAATACAGATCAGAGAAAGGGATTTACCTTTTCAGGCTTGTCAAGAAATCTAACCGTAAACACAGAAACAATACAAGGACATAAAACACTCTAACAAAGAAATGAACAGATGAATTAAAAATATCTGTTCTACACTCTCTATTCTAAAGTTGAAGTTGTTATTTATAAACAATATGAAATCAATTAAGAGTTTAACAGAAATTAAATTTGCATGGTCTTCCAGTGCCTGAAGGGGGTTGGCAAGAAAGATGGAGAGAGATTTTTTGACAAGAGCATGTAGTGACAGGGCAAGGGTGATTGGTTTCAAACTGAGAGTAAGTTTGCATTGGATATTAGGAAGAAATTTTACTGTGAGGGTGTCAAGGCACTGGAACAGGTTGCCCAGAGAAGCTGTGGATGCCTCATGACCAGGTGGGATGGGGCTTTGAACAATGTGGACTATTGGAGGGGGTTCCTGCCCATGGCAGGGGCTTGAAACACAATGATCTTTAAAGTCCCTCCCATCACAATCTATTCTATGAAATTAAGAGATTAACACATAGACTAATTCACCTTCGTGCTTAAAAGAATATGACAAACAAATGCACCTAAACAAATTAATAAAAGGAAGGGGCAATTCAGTTTTATTGCCACTGAAAACTATTAAGATACAATTTTGTTCACAATCAGGCTCACAGGCTCCTGTACCCCACTGTATTCATGACAAATCCCACTGCATCACTTCAGTGGAGCACCTCACATGTTGGCTAAGTGGGTAAAGTGGAAAGAAGACCTGTGCTGGCTCTCTAAGAATTTACATCCAGCTGAACTTGAGCAGCATCATGTGTGATTTTTTGCTGACAGCACTGGCAGTATGTTGCAGATAGGACAGCAAATTTCACTGAGGCTGCACTGCAACCCTGCCTTTGATTTTTGTATGCAGGAGTCAGCTGTGGCAGCCAAAGGTTTTGCAGACAAGCAGCAATGCACCCATTAAAGCCCAACATATGTTGGGCAGCTTCACAAAACAAGCCATGTGTACACGCATTATCCCCTATTTTCAGCCTTCCACATTATTTTTCTCCCCACTCCTGGAGTTATAACTTTAGAAACTTCAGTCTTCCATATATTGGAAGAGCTCTGCTCTGACAGCCCCTCACAGGGGGGCAATGTTCACAGAAATGTCCCAAACTAAGACAACAAATGATCATGGAGAGCTGCAGCTCCAGGGAAGGCAGAGCAGCTGCTCAGAGCTTGCCTGTCTCACTCAGAGCTGCCTCTGGCACTGCCACAGAATGGATGTGCACAGGGAATGGCTTGGGCAGCAGCCATTGGTAATCAAATATGTAATTCATGCTGCATTATTTCAGGCTTGTAACATATACACTATTTCAGGCTTCATGCTGAATGATAGGCTAAGGATTGCTGCCTTGGGAGGATGAAATTGTATCATCTCCTAAGAATCACTGTACAAGCGTGTAAAGCACAGATTGAAGACAGGTAAGAGGAGAGAGAAGGAGGAGAGGGGGAGAGTGAGGGAGGAGAAAAACTCTTGTGTATGCCTCTCACTGGCTCTTTTGTTCCAGTTTTGCATCATTCTTAAAATGGTATGTTTAACTGGAATTAAGCAGGAATTTCAGGACTACCAACTCCCCTGTCCCGTGGGCAGCTATGCCCATGGGACTGCAGCAGCTACACCCCACGTTTCCCAGGGGCTTGTTGTTCCTACCATTCCTCCTTCCCCAGATCCCTCTCTGCAGCCTAAACATCAAGAAATGGGAGCAATCTCCAAAATGGTGAGAAAAGAGCACAGGGAAAATCAGATGACTGTACCCCAGAGAATTCATTGCTTTTTCCCTTGTCCTCACAGATGCCTTGGCACCACACAAAGATATTTCAGCAAAAAGGATGCCGTGGTAAACTAACAGGAATTTCCTTTCATTTTTCTTCACACCTGAGCTATGCAAGCTTTTATGACTGGAGTTTGGTATTGCTCAGGTTAATAAGACACTGCAAGTGCCCCCTTTATATACTTTAAAAGCAGAACAAGAGGTGTTTTCCCATCTCTAGTCATAAATCTCAGAATGTCAAATTAAAAATATATAGTAGATATTAATTTCTTTCTTTTTTTTTTTTCTCCGGGATTAATTTGCTGTGTTTCAACTGAAATCAGTCAAGGTAGCATAGAAGTACAAGTGGGAGGAGACAAAATCTTCATAATCAAGCAGGTTTTGGATGGCTCAATTTTTGTACCATTTTTCTGCGTTCCTGTGTCTCATATCACGTACAAACATCCTTACATGTATACACAGAAATCCATCTCACTGCTCTCTTTCAGCCCTTTCTTTACCATCCAAGATCCCTGCACAAACCCTGTGGTGAAGGTAATTTCACAGCAGCTCACATTGCTCCCATCTGTTTCAGACCCTGGGCTCTTTTTCACCCCATGAGAACAAACGTATTCATTCCTCACCTCAGACTCCAGCCTCTCTGAAGCAGTTGCCAGGTTTTTACTGTGTGATTACTTAGTTGGAATTAAAATAAAAAGACATATATTTGTGCATATACACATACACAAAGACACACACCAATATATACAAAGACACACGCCCATTTATATACATATATAAAAATATATATAAATATGTATACACACATATATATATATTTGAAAAATAACGAGGCTACTATGTTTTCTGTTTAAGTGTGTGTGTGACTTCATTATACAGATGTACCACAACCCTGATGCATCATCAGTGCAAACTTCTGGGAGCACATTGATGACCCCAATTTATATATGTATATATACCATACATATATATACACCCATATATATATATGGGTATATATAAGTATATATACCCATATACCCATATATATATATATATATATAGGTGTATATATAGATGTATATATATGGGTATATATATGTATATATCCATATATATATCCATATATATGTATATACAATATATATGGGTGCATATATATGTATATATACCCATATATATATGTATATATAATATATATATGTATATTCTTTATATTTATATCTAAGTTTAAGAGCCTTCCCACTGAGCACATCATCCTCTTTTTTTGCCAGAAATATCAGCTTTCCAACCTGTTGACTGGATTAAAAGTAATAAGAGCTATGAAGAGTTTATTCAAGCTTGGGAAAATTCTTCTCTAGATATAGCAGAGGAGCCACAGAACAGCAAAAGTAGGTGGCAGCAGGTGATAGATTTACATCATCTGGAGGACTTCCTTCTTCTGAAAAGCCAAAGAAGCCATTGCACTGTCTGACACAAAACAGAGATGAAGCTAAATGTTTACGTATAAAAAACATTTAGACAAATTAATGGACAAGACTCACTCCCACCAAAAGCTATTAAAAACACTACCTTGGGCTGGGAAATTCCCTGGAGTGATTTTGGGAGATGGGCTTTCCTTGTGCATATATTGCACATGCATTTACTCTTGGCAATTTTGGATTTCAGGCCTCAAAAGAGACAGGACTTGTGATAGCCTTTTCTACCTTCTTGTTAAGCTTCAGTGTATTTTGATCAGTGAAATGTTAAGTTACAGCAATTATTTCATTATTACTACAGAATTTAGTGAAAGAAACACCTTTTTACACTTGGTTTTAGAGAAAGCACTTCATTAGTAAAGCCAGTGCATTATACTGTCCCAGGTTACTCAAACAGTAAAGCAAAATCACTAGCTTTTCTTGGCTTTCCTGCATTTTTGTGTATTTTCATTCAGATTAGGGAAAGTTCCTGGGTAAATAGAATTACTGCTGAGAGCATCACTTTAATCATGGGGAAAAACATGCCATCCTCACTAATAGCAAACATAAACAGAAACAGCTTTTAGTTTTATTAAACTAAGTAAGACCTCTTGGACAGTAAAATAATATTTAAGTTGATTAAGCACAGCAGAATCAGTTAGTGTATGAGTTAATTCCAGTTATTTTTTATATTGCCTTTCTGAATATGGAAATAATAACTTCAGATGCAATTTACCATTGAAAGCTGATAGCTGTTTCTGACTTAAAAGAAATGATCCTGCTAGTCATTTACAGGAGCTTTGCTGCTTTATTTTGAAAAGAAACACCTTGTCACCAGTAGTTACAAAAGTTGCCTGCAGCCTTCAGTTTTGTAAAAAAATTGAGGCCCACCTAAACTTCTAGAACAGTCCCTACAAATCCACACAATAAAAATCAAACACCTCTGGAAATCCTTGTACATTAGAGTCTGGCAGGGGGATCCAAATGGTCATTTTTCTCCTGTGCTCTGCATAAACTTAAACTCATGAGCAGGGCTGGGGCAGGCACAAAACACCAAAACAGAATGGGGGGAAAAGCCAAATCTTTGCAGGCAAGGATGTGTTTCTGAGGTGGGAATGTGACAAGGGAAGCTCACATGGAATGAATGCTGGCACACCTGGAGCACCAGAATATGGATCCTTCTGCAACCCCTTTGAGGGACAAATTCCCACAAAATGCCCATGAGCTCAGTTATTTTGAACTCTAGCAACCAAATGGGTGAAATTAGATGCACCCTGGGTTGAATAAATTTGCAGTAATGAAATTGTAAACGTTAGGTAACACTACTTCTGCATATATTGTTGTCTAAACACAAAGGGATATCTTCTAATTTTAATGTGCAGGGGAGTCATATACATAACCCTTATTACCAGCAGCACATATAGGGAAAATCTTCATGTACTACGAACAGATTCTATTTTTGTTTATTAGGAATATTGTATTTTATCAGCTGTCTCACTACAATGAACCAATAAGTAAGCATGTCTGACAAAAAATATGATTGTGAATGATATATAATCACAAATTCAGCCTTGATTAGAAGTATAAGAAGGGATCATAGCTATTCTGAGATAGTATCAATTCTATTTTTTACCATATAATTGAGAGATTACAATGTTAGGTAGATTCATGAACCATGGAGTCTTGGAAGAAGACCAGTTGAAAGCGGAAACCAGTTTTACAGAATTGGAACTACTTAAAAAAAATTAAAATAACGCAGATATGAGAATGTGGACTCTGCTAACATTTTTCTCACTTTGATTCTGAGCAGAGATGGGATTCTAGGTGAAAAAAATCATATGAAGAGAGAAACAAAGTATGCTCCTTGCAAGGACACAAGGAAGATTTGTTGCTGCTGAGCTATTGAGCCCTGTTCCCAGATGTGGACATTGGGACCTCCAGCTCCCTGTGCTTTTCAAACAGACTGCCTGAGTCTGCTCTGCTCTGAAGTGCAACCACACCACTCACACACTCAGTAGCACCTCACTGCTTCCACAATTTCTCTAAAAATTAGTGGGACTTTTCAAGCACTGGTTGAACGTAAATAATGGCAGTCAAAAGCAGAGACAGATGAAGATATAACCCTGCCCTTTTGCCAGTGCTGGACTGTGGTGCTGGGTGGTTCATTCCCAACAGTTTGCAAGAAATTGATGGCAGGAGGCAGAGCTGTGTGCAGCTCTCCTGAGCCTCAGCCCTGCATCTGCAGCACCACACAAACACCACTGATGAAGCTCTGGAGGCACTCACAGCTTTGTTCTCCTGGAGAGGTCAGTGCACAGAGGCACTTCTTTTCCAACAAATACATCAAAAAGCAATCATCTCTCTCATTAATAGATATTTCTCTGTGTCAAACTGTTTTTAATGGCTCTCCACATATTCTGGCTTACTGAAAATTTCTTTACCTCCCTAGAAAACATTCTTAGAAATGTGTGGTGCTATCCAACAGAGATAAGTCACAGCAGAGGTAAGGGAAAAGAATATTTTGCTTGCCCATCTCCAGGGGAGATTACAGCCACTAGCCTGGGTGATTTATTGTCTTGGATTGTAAACAGCATGCTGTAGCCTGCAGTAAAGACCCCTTGTAAAACAGCAAGGCATTCTGCTTTTATATTCTCTAACATACTGCTGTCAGCTAGGACAAATTCACTGGAGTCAATCTTCACTGGTATAAAACCACACAATAGAAATCGGTAGAGCTCTAAATATTCTTGGTATTGTACCAAAGAATGAAAAAATAAAGTAAAATAAAAAACTACACAAGCACAATGATAAAAAAGTTTCATCAGATGAGAACAAGATATTCTTTCATTCCCCACTAGGAAGCAGTATAACCATGTTTCTAACAATCTGGAAATAATAACTATTCAAGTCAGACTTCTGGAATATTTAAAGAGAAGACCACAAGACAAGAAAAAGCCATTTCAGTCTGATGACTACATCAACTACTTGTGACACTGAATGCCCCTGAAGGAAAGTAAAACTGGAGAGAATTCCGAACATGATGGAAAAGCTTCATGGAAGATATTTTTCTCATGATAAAAGGAGATAATTTGCCATCTTTCTTGCATCTTTCCTGCACATTTTAGCAAGCAAAAAAAAACCCCAAAAAACCACCAACCAAACAGCAGAAAGGCACTACTATTTTTCTGTATTGCACCAGGCAAGCTGCTCAGTTAGGACTTTTGAAACTTTCTGATGTCTTTGTAGACCTTTATAAATATCTGAGTGGTGTGGTGCATTTATAAAAACATGGGAAAAAGATGACAATATCATCCTAAAAATCTATGGAACCAAGTTTACCAGATTGGTTTTGGGGCTAGATTATGTTTCGGAGGTGAAAATGGTGATAACTCTTGCTACATACATCATACTTTGTCATAATGAGTTTTGCATCTCTCTTTAGCAAGAAAATGAGTGGAAAATACTTCGTCTCTGCCTACAGGGTCAGTGTGTCCATAATCCTCCTGACCCTTAAGTCCTAAAAATGTCCTAATTATTTTAGTAGTAAGATATCATATTCTGAACTGAAATTTCATAAACACAAAAAGTCTGAAGGTTTAGATTCTCTTGCAATTGAAATATCACAAGAAGATTATTTGCTGTAGTAATGGCACTTAACATTTACATCTCTTCATTCACCAGCTACTTCACAAACATCAGCTAACAGAGCAGACTTGGAAGTGTTTATTTTCTTCACCTTCTAGACTAGAAACTCAATCCAGGGAAGTGATTCATTAGTCCAGAGCAATGTGTGCTAAAGCCTGCAATGTTACTTTGCCCAGCCTTTTTTGCTACCTGAAACCACTCTCCTCCACTTCTTGGTATATATCATGTTTCAGGACATTGTTAAAGTGAATGCACTGCTTTAATTTCTAAGATATTTAGTACTTTCCAGAGTGTTAAATGCAGTTATCTTATGTCTTAACATAAAAGAGTGGTTATTCTTGAAATATCACCAAATGAAAATGTTAGTCTGATAAATGCTTCATAATGTTCACCATTTGGAAATATGTTACTGGTTTTAAGCTGATACAAATAATGCTTATATCCCTTACATCTTTTCTAGGCAGAAAATTTCAAAAATAGATGTTTTGTAGAAAATGGTGGATTTTTTTTTCCATTCTGATTTATACTTTCTAGAAGCTGTGCTCCAAGTGATACTACAAACACTTCTCAGCTCTTCTGAATCTCTCATATTTCTCTTTCATGCACATCAAGACATTTCCCTTGCTCTTTCTAATTTAATTCTGTCAGTTTTGAAGACTGCTGACCAAGCCCTTGGCAAAACACCCTGTTGGTATTTATTCTAGCCTTAATGCAAAATGTCATTAAAATTCACACACACACACAAAGGATCAGCACAGACATCGCCTGAGAGAGTTTACATGACCCTCCAGACAGAAAGGTCATCTCTAGAAGGCAGAATAGGTTGGGCTGGGTAAACAGTGAAGGCTGTAGCAAAAATTGCTAAACCTGCAGAGTGAGGACTTCATTCTGACTTAAGACCTCACAGCTCTCCCCAGCCCTCTGGGTGAGCTTGCTCTGAGTCTTGTGGGCAGAAGGAGGGAAGAGTCCATTCTACTTGAAACCATTTTCAAATTTATGCTTCATAGTAATAATAATATACACTCTCTAAAGCAGAAATACTGAGATTTCTCCCCCTCCTCCCAATGAACTCGTTTAAGTATAGGAAACAGGATGAAAATATAGCACCACGCATCACAGCCAGCAGTAAAAATGATAGAGAAATGAAATATAGGCTGGCTGGCAGCATTCCAGCCTTCTTGGCTACTTATCAACTCTCTGATGTGATGATATGCTGCATGAGATTTGCCTCCCTATCTTCCACACATAACCCTTATCTGACTGGGGCCTAAACAATGGTCTTCAGAGGAAACAGATTATGAATGCAGCAGTTTGCATTTCAAGCTGAATTCCACAATTAAGTATAATTATGTGCCATATGTTTTCATCCTTTTAATTTTATGCTGTCTTAAAAACTAAGTAAATATGTAGGCCCATCAAATAATGGGCTGTGTCACTGCCTTGATGCAGCATCTGTGGTACACTGCTGCAATTCTAAAATGAAAACTCAGTCAATGTAATTATTCTAAACTGAGCTATCAGAATTACATGGAGGTGGAACAGTTTTGAAAGTTTGTTTATTTTTACTATATTCAGGGCCCATTTCAAATCTCTTAAAGGTTGAAGATGACAAAGGAACCAAAAAGAGTGCTCCCTGAAGCCAGCAAAATTTCCCTAGGAAAAAAAATGAAGGTACAACATCTGCTCATATATTCACACTGAGCATTATTGACAAACATAATTTCCTTTTTTTCTTATTCACCCATTCAGCAGCCTGAACATGAGGAAGAGCTTTGCTCTGCAGTGACTGAGCACAGGAACAGGTTGTCCAGAGAGGGTGTGGAGTCTCCCTCACTGGAAATTTCCAGGAATCATCTGGATGCAACCCTGTGCCATGTGCTCTGGGATGGCCCTGCCTGAGCAGGGAGATGGGACCAGCTGATCCATCATGGACTCTCCCAGCCTGACCCGTTCTGGGATTATGCCTCTGCAAGGTCAGATCCAAAATAATCTAATTTAATAAAAAAAGCTAAAAATCAAAAGATATTATAAAAATACTTTTAATGCTTTTGTTTAATTTCTTTATTTGGACTTGGTTTTGGGGTGATTTGCAAGGTATTTGCTCAGTTAGAAAGAAAAATGAGTTCTATTATACAGTTTTCAGATACTTCAGGAAATTATGATGTTTTCTCCTTTTAAACAATGAATTTTTTAATACCCTGCAAACACTACAATGCTAGTCTACTGAAACACTAACATTTGGAAAGCTGTTTCATTTACAGAAACCAAGTCTCCAAGACTGAAAATAAAGTATTTTAAAAGAGGATAATTCTAGTAGAGCAGACATGTAAGCAATTAACTTATTTGAAAGTGCAGCAAAGAAATAATCTTGTATTTATGAACTTAATCTATTTTCTACATAAACTATGTAACTATGTAGTTTTAATGGAACATAGGAAAATACCAGCCCTATACATGCAGAATGTTGTTGCCCTATTTCCAGTAGGATAGCTATTAAAACATGTCCTTTTTTGACTTTTAAGAATTGTGCAAAAAATGGACTCACAATGGAAATGCTACAGTATCCAGAATGACACTACAGCATCAGTTATGGCCCAATCTGGTCTGATGCATTTCCTCACAAAAAAAAAAAAAATTACAAAGCAAAACAAAAATATTCTAATGTTTTTTATCTGATATTTCAAGTGGCACATTTAGGTCCAGTGTTAAAGAAATATTTAGAAAAATGCTTCATCATAAGCAAGGTAGTTGAAAACTCTGCTAATGAACCATTAAGGGCTCTCTGTGATTAGTGGGATTTTTTTCTCCCAAATAATCTTCCACAGAATAGACAATTACATACTTATTATTATCTGTTGCATGCTACTAAAAATTTACGTTTACTACAGTAGTTTGTGTACACAGTAACATATTAAAAGATATTCCTACCAATGGAATAAGACTCCAGAATAAACCAACAAGGCTCCATTGTCTAAATCAGCAATGAAAGACAAAAAATCCACAGTTGGAAATTTTTCCTCCATAGCGTATATAGGTCCTGGAGTGCTGCTTTTTTGGTTATTCAGCATTCACGCTAGAAATATTCTAGGAAAGAACCCAAAAAACCATGAAGACAAATTCTCTGTGGTGACCTTGGATTCCTGAAACAGTTAACACTCTTGCTACAGATCAGCACCAGTAAAACAGAATTTTAAATTAAGACTGAAGAAATGTACCTCAACTATGGATCAAAAATAATTTTTCATTTCTACTTAAGATACATTGTAGCAGTCAGAAGTCAGATACAGGTAAGAAAAGCTCTTGTTTTCAGAGTTTGAACAATTAATACTCTTGGTCTATTGAAATGTCCAACTGCTACCTGAAATCCCCCTAACTGTTGGCCTCTACTCCAATAATAAGCTTCACAATCTGCTTTGAGTATTTTATTATGCAATAGACCAAATCAAGATTACTATTATTATCATAGACTTTATTGAAGCACTGCACTTCCATTAAGCTAATATGCTTCTGCTGAATTTTTACAGTTAGCCTAAAATGCTGCACTTAATTAGTAAAGATGATACATCTCACTCATCATCTTGCAAGAGATTCTAAAATGAAACAAAGCTCAAGAGTGAACCTTCCAAATACATTATAAACGTTCTTTTTCTGATCTTGTACAAGCTGTTCCATCAAAAAAGTAGTCAAGATATCATGTGTGTGGAGAAAAGGGGCAAGAGTAAATCAAAGAGGTAAAAGAAATGAGAAAAAATTATCAGTCACAAGAGAATGAATCAAGCAGAATGAGTCAAGGCAAATTTGAGGCTCAGCCAGGAATCAACAGATTCCTGTACCATGCATGCAGCTGTATATCCAATATGACAAAAAGAAAAAAGCAGGACCTTATGAAATCATATGACTTCATATAATGCAAATGATTAGCAGAGTCCAACAGACCTGTTGACCTTCTCAGCATTTTCAGACACCTCATGGCCTGCACACCCTGCAGCTGTCTCTGGAGAGATGTGTATCTCCCTCCTACTCTTACTCATGTAGAGAGCCCCTGCTATCCTGAAATAAGAACATGCCTGGTGGCCAGCAGCAGAGTTCAAGAAGCATTTCATGGCTCAGAGCCCAAACTGAGAGCTCACAGTCAGCCTGGACTCTCACTGATAATTCTAAACCTCCACTCAGTAGCATAAATCTTTAAATAGCTTAAACTCTCTTCCCATTGATCACTGACAAGGTATTTAACTAGTTTTGTCCAGGGCAACATTCACTACCTATGATTTCTTTACCCTATAAAGAAGAAAATAAATGATAATGTGGCAAACACATAAATTTATGATTACCTGGAGTAAGTTTCTCTAATTACTTGCAGACAGGTTATGTCAGCTTCTGTACTACCTTGTTTGTTTGCTTGTTTACAAGGCCATAAAGTCTCCCCTTTCTGCTCTCATTCCTTATTTCTTTCTAGGGTACTAAAAGTACAGTGAAATGGAAATTAAACTCTATGGTCTTGGCTGGGCTGTGAAGTGATGCACATAAGAATCAGAAAGCAGAACAAGGTACCATGAAATGTGCACAGGGACACTCTGCTGCTTTTCCAGCACTGTGTGGATCAGCCAGGGAGGGATTTTGCACAGAACATTGTGCTGAAGATCCCTCTTGGCTTTCCCTCAGTTCTCACTGGCAAAGGAACAAAATACAGCAGGTGGCTTGGGCTCCATCTGGATCCAGTGCTCACCATTATTATACCGCAGTAGAAAACCACAGTGAGTCCACACCTTGGGTATTACATACAAATCAAAGGTAGTGTACAGCACAAATAGAAATAATACAGGAAAGAGCAACAAAATTGATGGGAGACAGGCAACAGAGTTTGCATGAGGAGGGATAAGGTATCCTAGGATTTTTCATGTGGTTTTGATTCTGAGACTTGACCCTTTATTTGTTGCTGTTGATTTATTTTGAAATAATTTCCTGCACATTTTCCTTTTAATGCCTTTCAACTTTTATTTCCTAATAACCAACACAATGAAACTCTTTTTCATAAACTCACTTCATTGCTTAAATTACAGCCCTCCTTGCCACAAAATATTGGGAACATCTAAACCAAAAATTGTGACTGCAGTTCCCTGCAATGGAAGGCAGTTCTGAGGAGATGAACATGGGCTCTACGTTGGTGGCACTTGTGATGGGATGTGGGAAGGGATTGCCCACTCCTGATGCAATGACAGCTGAGCTGCCCTCAACACAGAAGGGTCTGGGGGCAGCTTTTAGGCTACATCAGCTGATGAGGTGCAGGTTGACAAAAGAGCCCAACGCAGACTACAGAAGTGAACAGCTAGAAGAACCTAGAAGAGAGCAAAGGGTTTGTGATGGTTTGAGCCCATGTTCTCCTTCCCAGCTGCTGGGAACACCCAGCCATTTCACTGGGATTTATGTCAGCTGTGTATTTCACTTGTGAAGTCTACTTATATTTGATTACTAATACTACTGCAGCAATGTATTAAATCAAAAGCCCAAGCCACACCAGGCAATGCCAAATAAGTAAATATAATATTGAATATCAAACTCTTCACATGGGAATATAAAAGAAAAAAGCTGGTCAGAGAGAAATGCACACTTGACACTTAATGCTATCCAGTGTGGTCTGATCACTTAGTGTAAGTAAAAGCCTTTAAGGATATTAAACACCATTATTCACTGCAATCATCCACCTGAGATTGTCTAATCTGCATGGGAGGGGAAATGCCATTTTACAACAGTTCTTCTCTAAGGTGCTGGTCATAAAAACCCTAAGTTGGCCCTTTAGCCTGATCTGGTACATTGCATGGGATAATTCAGAAGCTCTAAAATATGTCTCTCTGTTCATTTAGTGTGCTTGTCTATTGGGAGTGCAGGGGGTCAACAGCAAAATCTGGTAATTTGTTTTCAATTTTCATCTTCTGCATCTAAGTCAGTTTTTGTTATGATCCAACACAACACTTACAGCTTGCATCCCATGACTATTCAATTTTTTTGTTAAGTGTTGTGAGAGATCTCTTCAAAGTCTCACTGGAGTCTAAACAAAATGTCAATTATGATCTTCTTAATATTCTCATTTATTAATGTGTTTGTAAAGATTCAGCAGATCAAGAAGGGAGAGCTGTTATTTTTCACACAGCCTTTTGTGCTAAGGATTGCCATGTAGCTGTTTCCCAGGTTTTCCCTTGCACTAATAGTTGAGGCTGACATACATGGTTTGGAGGCCTGCAGCCCTTTGGTTCAAACACAGACATTTGTAAAATGTGGGTGCAATATCTGTCACTCACCACTCCTCTGAATAAGAAAAGCTCACATATTTTTGTTCATTTTATACTCCACTTTTTTTTAGCAGATTTGAATTTGTCCTATTTGATTTTTGTTGAAGTGTAAATAGTCCCAGAAGCTCTCCAAATTCTCAGTTATTATTGCCAGAAAAGGGAGGTATTTCTTCACACCCATGTGTCAGCAAGTCATGCACACGGTTCATTTAGCTGCTTACCACTTGGTATTGCTCCCATGATTTCCATTTCTATACAATCAACACATTTCTTACTTAAACATCACAGAGAGGTTTCCATATGAATTCTCTGTGTAAAACAATAGCCCTTTTAGTGTGTTTAAATGAACCTCAATTAGTCCTAAATGACAACATTAGGAATCTATTTTCTACTATCTTATAGCAGTTATCTAAACTGGCTTCACCACCGGTGCATACACTGATACAACAACTCCACTTAAAAGGAGTTTATCTGTTATTGTGGCACAGAAGTTTTATATTATTACTGCTAAAGACATAGGTAAATGTCAAACACTCTCTCTGACATTAGAATAACTATACTTCTGATTAAAAATGGAATTTAAAATTATTAAAAAAGAAACCACTCAAAGATTAAACTAGACAGAAAACAAATGAAATTCTACCTTATTTTCTGACAGTTAATAAATCAACTTTAAACAAATTAGTGCGTGTGCTCAGAACAGCCCTGTTCGAAAAATAATCTGAGCTCATGGGAAGTGATGCTTTAGTGAACAAACTTTAATTTCCATGTTTTCACAAAGAACAATGAAACAAAATACTTCCTGCATATATCTGTGGGCTCACACCTTCAAGTTAAATCCTGCCGTAATCAACAAGCAGAACATTTGACAAATTCCATTTTCCAGATTTTTTTTTTTAATCTCTTGCCACCCTGCAATTCATCGTGCTAAAATCTTTGATCCCTAGCATTGAGCAGACATGAATTTCCTAAATGACTAAAACTTATGGGTAAGTGTTTCCTTTTAGAGCTGTATGTAAATGCAATGTTAAATTTTATTTTTGTAATCTCTTTAATCAGAAACAAGGGAATTAGCCAGCTGTTTGGAACTCATGTTAAGATCTAATTAAGCATCTGATTGGATTTCTGTGCATATCAAACAGCAAAGGCTGGTATTTGCACACAAGACCGATTGCTTTCATTAAAATAAAATCCCACCAAATGACAACAGAAAGGGTTCACTCCAATGGTGGGTCTCAGAGATATCCCTCCATGAGAAAGCACACATTGGAATGGCAAAAAAATTTGCTTTATGTGTCAATCATACCAACAGGATCCCTTACTGAGTGACACCTAGCTTTCCCCTACATCTGTACTGCATGCTCCCGCAATACGCCAAGGAATTGCCTGTCTTGAAGGCTTCACACAGGAAAAAAAAATCCCACAAATTGTCAATTACTCCAGCATGGAAAGAAGCTTTACTGCCACCTGTGCATGTTTTATGTTATTTCTTTGGTAAGGAACACTTTTTGGTTTTTAATTGTTACTGAAAGACCTATTTAAGAGTATTACTGCTGAGGTTTATGTATTTATACCACAAATTGCCAGGACTACTATACCTGGTAAAGTGAAAAACAACTTTTGCCCTTCTCATGTGATAATATCCAGTGCCATGGTTAGTTGAGGTGGTGTTACAGAAGGATTGGACTTGATGATCTTGGAGGTCTCTTCCAGCCTAGTGATTCTATAATTCTTTCCCAGATACTGAAGGGTTTAGAAACTAAAATTCTAGATGACAGCAAATGATGACTGAATTAATTTTCTCGTAAAAAAATCAGTCCCAAACCAGTTCTGATTGTTACTTATCAATTATGGTTCATAAACAAATGTTAGTCTGGAAATTTTTCTGCCCTATTTCCTTCTTTACTCAGTCAATTTAGAGAATAAATTCTTTAAAAAGTAACTGCTTTTTCACATTGTAACTTTGACTAAAATACTTGCTAAGGTTCAATCAGTGTGAAGAGAGTTTAAAAACCTACTTTACATGTAGACCTCTCTATGCCTTTAATTTGATAAAACTCAATAAAAAAAATCAAGGAGACAGCTATTTTAAATGTTCTTATTGGCTTTTTTTCTGAGATTTGGACAGAGTTCCATTCAGTTTAGATCTTTGCAATCTTTGCTCTGAGTGGAATCTAATAATTCCACTACTCACTGTTAGTGAAACATTTACACCTGGATCTCTTGTGAAGGAACAAGGTCCAGTCAAGATCTGTCTTCATGAACAGCAAGACAAAAACTGGCCCACTGCTATGAAACTAGGAACTTAGCTGAAACTGCCCAGCATTTCATTAGAGCTTCCAATCCTCAGGTTCTGGAGTCACATGATTCTGTCAAGCTCCCAATTTATGCATTACTTTGTCTCAAGAAACTGAAAAACAATTTGAAGCTCAAATACAAAGAATTTAAATAGTTGGAAAGGAAAAGAAATATAATTTTTTTCTCAGCCTATATCATGATTTTTTAAAGCTTTGGGTAGGCAATGTTGGACATGAGTGATATTTTCAGCTCTAACTATTTATCTTAATAATAAATGTTATTACAGTTTCCAAGTGAAAAGAGCAAAAAAGAAACCAAACCCCAAATACCAACTGTGATGCAAACATGCTTCAGAATAGACAGGGAACCCTCACACAGCCCACAGTGACTGTAAAAACCATTCTAAAAAACAGTTTTGAAGCAGCACTGACTGCAGAATATGTGGTAGAGAGAAATCACAAAAGATATCAGAAAAGATAGCATTCACTTGGGAACTCTGATATTTTCATAGCCTAAGTTGGACTCAATGATCTTAAAGATCTTTTACAGCCTAAATGATTCTGTATTTCTAATTATTACTGAACAAAAGGTCTACACATGTTTCCTGAATTCTCAGTTCAGAGAAAATTTCCTTTCCCTAGTTGTTATCGATATTTGTCCATAAATAGTTATCCCAAGCCACAACAAAATATGAGAGGCACTATCTTTCCCAAAATACCTTAAAACTTAGTTTAAACGTTTGTCCACAGATGAGTATAATATTTGCTAGTATATCTGAAATCAATTCCTCTTTCCATGGTCTGCTGGCTGGAGACTAAACTGTCTTAATACTCACAGGTATTAAGAGTAGAGCTTTTAATTCAATTTAATTTTAAATGGAGTTGATTTTAGTCCTAAGTGTGGGAGAGCACATGTCCCTGTGCAATGGCATCATAGGCATTTCAGTCACACTTCACCTTGGAGGCTCAAGTACTTGTTGCCTTGGCAACACCATGCTTAATGTGTTTCATTTTGCCTTTCTTCTTCTTTAGTGACTTTGAACTCAAAAATGGAGGAGAAAGTAATATAACTCTCTTTTTCTAACCAAAATCCTATTAAAGTAAATTTTAATAATAATAATAATGATAATACCACCAAAGGAGTGATCACTTCATAGGCAAACCATGAAAACAAAATCTGACAGAAAAAAAGACAACCTGTTCTCTCAGAACTGAACTCAGGTATTCAGTGTTTTAGCTCTTTGTCAGCACCAGGTACTGTTTCCTTCAGAGGATAAGAATGAAAAATATTTTTTCCCTTTGTTGTAGACGTGCTATTAATTTTTAAATATTTTTATAACTCTATACAGATATGCATATTGTATTTTTATAAATATTAAAATAACTTCCTAATATTTCAGATTTTACAGTTTATGTCAGTACCTTCACTGAGATCACTGACAACCATCAGAACCCTGCAGCATCTTTGCTGCTCTGACAACACCTTTCAGCATTGGGCAGGGCAAAGGCACTGTATATCCACACAAAAAGATGCACATACTCTTCTCCACTGCTCAACACCTGCACTCACAGCTGCAACTGAGCACAAGGAGATCAGAACTCTTAATTGTTCAGCAGGTACAAAAATTAGCTCCAAGTGGAAGACACAAAGTAGACACTACTGATCTAATCCTTTCAGCGCCTCAGTTCCTCATTTACAAATCAGGATAATGCCTCTTTTACCTTGTTGGAGTCATCTGAATATAAGTTCAGGGGTATTTCTAAATCACTCAGATACTTTTGGAATGAGCAAACTGGGAGAGACCATTATAAAATTAATTGCTGTCTTCATAGTTAAGCAGCGAGTTCAGCCTGAGTCCATAAAACCATGAATATTGTGTTCTACCAGTACTTTTAATCACCCTTCAAATTTGCCAAATTTCTGTCCTTTAGAATAGCTCCTGGTTTATATGAGCATTTCAGAAAGAGTAGCTGATGACATGGTCTGGCACACAGATTTTATGAGTGTGCAGTTGGGATTGTCACTCATGGGTAGCTATGTCAAAAATTAATTGTATAGATGAGCCTGAACAAATGCAAACAAAGTGTGTCTGTTGCATTGTTATGTGTTTCCTATGTGATAAACAGAACACTATTTGAATGAGCTATTTGAATAGGACCTAGGAGGTTTCAGTAGTTTTTAATTTTAATTATTACCCTCATCTCATTATATGGTGCATAATTTATATATAAACTATATATACAATAATTTAGTTTTGCAATAGACACACAATGTTTACTTGAGTCTACCTGGACTAGCTGGAAGAAAAGGACCTAAGTGAAAAGAGTTTTTCCTCTATCTAAAATACAGAAGAGACAATGCTGTGACCTTATTTTAAAAATAATTCATGTTTTATTTGGAGACACTTCCAGGCTGCAGTGTTTCCCAACTACCACGACTGTGAATGCTTTGTATGCTCTGCTGGAAACTGAGATCCTATTTTAACATTCAAGATATTATCCAATTCACATAATCTTTATTTAAAATAATGATCAATTATTCCTTTCCTCTCAAAGCCCCATATTTTTCCCTATTTCCTCTTCCTTGGTTTTATTTCACAGTTACAGAAGCCATATTAACCTCAATACAAACTTAATAAAGTAATAGTGGTATCTAATGCTCCTGGCCTCTTTTCTTTTTGGGGACAACGCCTCTCTTGGTCTTTGAAAAAGTTCTTAGGCTTTTTCCCAAGATTAACACTCTGCCTGCCACCATGTTCTCTGTCCCTTTCACACAGCCAGGTATACACATCTGTACACACAAAGGAAAAAAGACTTCTAGCATCAAGCAAGTGAAAGATTAAGTTTTTTTGGAAAGATGTATTATGTTTTAGCTCTGCAAAATTATATATGTATTTAACCAGCTGGATCAAACCTAAGTTCATATAATAACACCTGTACATCCAGCAATTAACAAAGCAATGCTGATCTTTAACTGTGAACCAGACCAACCGTTTATATCCCCACATTAAACTAGTAGGAATAGACACAAAAAGAAGCTCTAAGGTTTTATACACTATATAAAACTTGCCTGTAGTTTCTGCTTATGTAGGCAACAAGAACAGCTTTCTTCCATAAGCAATCTCGACATGGAATGTCTTTAATGTTGACTTATGGGGACAGACAGTTAAATATCCTATTATTTGGGTTTGACCATATACCCTTAAATGCATAAAATACGATGAAGATAGAAGATACAGAACAGCACATTTTCCAGAAAGCATCCCACTAAAATATTTCATCTCTGCTATTAAAGGCATGATACAAGTGTCATAAAAAAGTTGCTCATCCATTTATGCTGTCACAAAATTGATTAATGATGAAGGGGAGGTGAACAGTTCAGCAGAGTTAAGTCTGAATCTAATACATACCAAGGCACAAGCATTTGCTGAACAAAAACGATCTTGTTTTTATTAGTTAGGTTCAGATTTGATGGGATGAACCATTCACCCAGACACAGTCATAACTCAAGAGAACTATAAGCAACAATAAAGTGTCTCTTCTACTTCGGCATTTTATATCCAAATGTAAAGACATAACACAGGTCAAATCCTACCCTTTATAATTACAATGCTTGAAAACATATTATCAAAAATATTATTCAATTAATATACTCTCATCTGAGTGGAAGTATTTGCCTACCATAATGCTGCACAGTTTTCCCATTCAACTGTCTTAAAAAAAGAATAATTTAAATAAGGAGGTTTTTTTTGAAGATTAGTAATGAAACAGGGAGCATTCCTAGCTACAAGAAACCTATGAACAATTTGTGTGATTCAATTTCATAACATCCTTAAGTTTCTCTGCCCATGGAGCACTGGCCCAATGAGTTTACGTCCTCACATATTTTTGGACATGAAGAAACGTGTAAGGGGGAAATTTGCCCACTTTTTTCCTCATTTCTCTCTCACTAAAACACAAAATGTGCAGAAACTAACAAATGAATGCTTAAAGGGCATTGAAAGGATAATTTAGAAGCATATTTGCAGTTCCTAAAAAGATGTTTTTAATCACTCATCATTAAGTAGAATTATCACATTAATCTGTAGTAGTGTGAACCAGCAAGGATATGGCCCATGGCCAAGTACACTGGCAGAGGAGGTAAAGGGCCCATGAAAATTTATAAGGAATATGTTACACAGAAAGCAGCTGAACTACATTATATCATCAAATCTAACAGAAGTAAAATCTGACAAATGAATTGCTTCAATATTCTAAAACTCTGGAAATCTTCAACTCAAAAAGTATGAAATAAGGAAAATATATTTCAAGGTATATTCAAAGTATATTATCACAAACTTGTTAATCAATTTTCAGTTGTTAGTGCTTTTATGTGTACCATAAACTTAGTGTTATTAATAATTTGCAATAATTAATAATTAAAACCATTAATAATTTATTAGCTTATTGGAAGAGGATCAGTGCCTATTATGATCTGTTTGAAGCAGCAGTAATTGTCAGGATGCTCTTGTCTCCTAAGACTGGTAAATTGCATTCATCTCCTTATGTGATTATAATTATTTGTTTAAGGGCAGTTATTGTAGTTTTTAACTAGAATTATTGTGATAGATATTACATAAGAACATATATCTCTGATGTGATCCTTGCCTGAAAATTTTGACATTCTCACAGAAGGGAACAATAGAAAGATTATAAAACAAACAAGGGAAAAATGAACACAGAGTTCAATAACAAATCTTTTTGCTTGTAAAAATAACCATATGCATAAATAATACATTCTCTACCCTTTAATGTATTCTGTTTTCAAATGTAAGCTTCTATTTGATCTGATTTTCCCTGGTTTCTCACTAATATCACTACTGAAATAGACTCTGATACAAACTAACATTCCCAGTAAAAAGGGAACAGACTGTTTAATTTGGAAACTTTCTGAACTTCAGGTTTCAGTAGACCTGTCTTATGAAGGAAGTCTGTGCACTGCAGTTACAATGCAAAACACTGCCAAAAGTGATTCTCTGGTCATTATAGTTAAGCCTTGTACAAATAAAAATGCGCTTAACATTTGAGAACCAGACCAGTCTATTAACCAGGACACACATAGAATGTGTATCCTGTGGTACTTAAGGACATTAAATAAATTCCAATAACCAAGTTAAATTAACATGCAGAAATTATGCATGACTATCGGAAAGTACTTTAAACATGATTAATGAAGTCTGGATGATAATTACATTAGGAAACCAGTAGCATTAAACAAAGATAATTCTGTGTAAAAGAACAAAATTCATCAAAAAATTTTAACAAATGGGTGAAAGATTAAAGAAAAAAAAAACAACTCAATTATTGTCTGTGGCCCCAGTCCAGCAAACCACTTAGAGCTTAAGTTTAGTTTTATCAAAGTTAACAGACCTCATCAGTCTAAAGATAAGCATCTGCCTTGGGCACTTTTTAAACTGAGGCCAATGGACTCTGTGCAACTGTACCAAAACACAACATGCTTGCCTGGCAATAGTTACGTATTTGACTATTAATGAAAATGCTATCCTTGTTCAAACAAAGTGAACTCTAAAATGTTTTACGGGAACACAAATGATTATGTTTCTAGCCCTGTTACATGCAGCATTATCTGGAAAATTTTCTAGGAAGCTAAGAAGTCTCTGATCTCTAATTGCAGAAAGAGACAAATTTTACAAGTTTTTTTTTCCCTTATAGTTTATGCCTCTTAGAAGCACATTTAACTACTGAAAAAAAAAAATCTATGATGGCTGAATGGAATTTAAGCATACCCATTCTGCCAGCATTTTAGGATAAAAGAAATCTAAACAAAAGGCAAAGTCTTTTGGGATAGTGAGAAGACCACTATCATTGGCTCTGGATATCAGTAGAGAGCTGTGCTGAAAATGAGGGAGTAAATCTTATCAGTAATTATGTTTTACATTGAAGATACAGCTTAGGGAACAAATACTGCCCTTGGGAGCAGGCCTAACTGCATGTGAAATTTGATGATCTCTTCACCACTAAATCTCCTCACCAGTGGTGAAGAGATCCTGAAACCCTGACATATTTTTAGACATGGCTTAAATAAGAAGAATAAACAAACAGAACAAGGTAGTTTAAAAATAAGCTCAATTAATTATATATTGATTTACTGTAAGAACAGGTAAATAATATAAAGTGAACCTGTAAACAAACACTTAATCACAGTCAACTCAATACAGAACAAAGTGCAATCAAAAAAACCCAAAGATCAACTCTGATATTGCCCTGGAATGCTGAAGACAAAGAGGAAAAAACAGAATGTTTTCTAGATAAGAGTTACCCCTATCAGACAGTGAGCAAAGGAAGGACTAGCTAAACAAAAGCAGGCAAATCTTCTTAAAATTGCTTTTTGAGGTCATAAAAATTGATAAAATCAGAGAAATTGTGAATATATTAAAATATATTTTTGTGGGTTTTAACAGTACTTGACAATACAATATAATTTCACATTGAAATTTCACTTGAATTATTTTTTCCCTTTTGGCAGTTGCAAAAGCAAACAAAGGTTGACTTCCTCCAGTGCCTTAGTACCTCAAGATTTGATTCTCTACAGAGAAAACGGATGTTGTTGATGAAGCGCTGATGAGTCAAAGTGTGGTGTTGCTTGTCTTATAAAAAACCAGTATCAAATACAGAAAAGTCTCAAGAAATGTTTCAGTTTCTTCTCTGTCTGAACAGTTCCAACACATGAGATCTTATAAATGTTTGAAGTACTAATGATGGAATAGTAATGATTGACTGGACACTTTCTCAATTCAATCCTTTTAAAAAAGGAGCAGGGATAAAGCACAATGTTTGGAAAGAAGTCCTAACCAGAAGATGAGACAAAAAGTGTCTTCTAAAAAAACACAAATACTGTCACAAGAACACCAGAGCACAGACGTTTGTGATGGTTTGACCCTGGCTGGACATCGGGTGCCAACCAAAGTGTCTCTATCACTCCTCTCCTTACTGGACAGGGGAGAGAAAATAAAACCAAAGGTTTATGGGTCAAGGTAAAGACAAGGAGAGATCACTCACCAGCTACCATTATGGACAAAACAGACATGACATACCTAACTGAATTGATTCCAAATGAAGTTAGATTATGGTAGTAAGAAATAAAACCATTCTTAAAACACCTTCCTTCTATTCCTCTCTTCTTCCTCTTAACTTTATTTAATCCTGATCTCTACCGCCTCCTCCCCAGTGTTGCATGGGAATGGGGTTCATCACACATTACCTCTGCAGGGTAGGACACCTCACAGGTTTCCCCCTGCACAGGAGGCTCCTTCCACTCCAGCATGGGCCCCTCCATGTTCCAACACAGGTTCCTTATGAGGTCACACGTCCTGCCAGCAAATTTGCTCCAGTATGGGATCCTCTCTGTATGGGTCCATAGGTCCTACCCAGAAGCCAGCTCCAGTGCAGGGATCCTTGGGATCAGAGCCTCCCTTGGGCATCCTCCTGCTCCTCTATGTCCCTCCATGGGTTTTAGGAGCACAGTTGCCTCACAACAGTCTTCCTGGACTGCAGGGAAGTCTCAGCTCCTGGACCAGTTTCTCCCAGTCCTCCTTCACTGACCTTGAGGCTGTTCCTCTCCCATATCCTCAGTCCCCTCTCCAGCCAGAGTTTATATTGCACAGTTTTGTCCTCCCCTCTTAAATACATTACTCCAAAGGCAATAGACTGTCACAGATGTGTTTGGCCACTGGCAGGTCCATCTTGGAGTCTCCTGTCATCGGCTCCATTAGACACAAGAGAAGAGTCTGGCAGCTTCTTACAGAAGCCACCCCTGAAGCACATCCACCAACAAAACCTCACCATGCAAACTTAATACAACATTTGCACTCAGTTTGCATAGTATTATGTATAAGCTTTACACAGCTTAATTTGAAAACATATAGAAGCATTACAGTTAATTAAAAGTTTTGGAATAATAAAATGTGTGCAAAGAAAATATACAAAATGCTACTCATTACCCATATGAAAGAGGACTGTACACATTACCTAGATTAATTCATTGGACATTGGAAGTATCAACCATTAAAGCTTTTTAAAAAAAGAGCATTCATCCTATTAAAAATCATTCCACTTTTCAACTAAATTTTTGATAATTCACAATTTATGTGCATATTAATTTCAGCAACTTGCAAAAAAACCCAGGCAATGTGTTCAGTGGAACTTGGATGTAACAGCTCTCTCATTTTAGTTGGAGGCAAGACAGAAAACATAAATGTTGTGATAGAATTCCAGGGGATGTATATAATCTGGAACTGCCAATCCTTTCCCACAAAAAACCCACTTTGTAGCATGTAATTCTATTTGAGATTGCTGGCTGTGAAAGCATTGTTTGTCTACACCGACAATGTTAAATTATTTTAGAAAGCATCTGGGTTAGAGTGTCACTCTTCTACTAACACGTATTTCTTCCAACTCCAAAAAAATACTCTCTCAAAAAAAAAGGTCAAGAAATAAATAGGTGAACTTGCCATGAAATCAAGTATATATCTATTAGTCTTTAGGAATTCTGACAATTTCTATAATGTAATGCATCAGATACACTCTGTTGAAGTATTTTCCTTTTTAAGAACCAGAATAGTTTTGGTGCTTCGACAAGTTCTTGCTCCTAGAGCATTTAAAAACACTGCTATATCTTTTTCAACAACAACTTTTTTTTTTAAGAGCAAGCATAACTTTCAAACAAAATCCAAGGTCCCCCAGCTGGATTTTAAAATTTTAACCTATTTAGTTTTAATTGAGAAAAAAATATGATGTCAAATAAACACATGGAAGGATGGCTTTTTAAGGGCTTCATTCCTTCCTGTTGCAAGTCAGAGACTGCTAGTTCAGCAGGTGTGAAAATCCAGTTTAAGTACAAGCTACTCTAATTTCACAGTTGAATCACAGAGTGGCCACAGAGTCCCCATTGAGTAAATTCCACATTTGCATGCATTCAAGGTCATTACTGAAGGTGATTGAAACAAGACTCGACATCTCCATTTATTTATTGTCAGAGAATGGATCTGAAATTCGCACTGGCTCTAATCATTCTGATTCCACGTCTAAGTCAAGGTTATTGCAGTCTCATCTTGCCTTGTCAAAGAAGAATTTCCACTTCTAAAACATTAGCTTTCAATAAGTCCCATCTTTGATCAGATTTCAAGCTCAATAATTCAGACACAGGTACTGCACAATCTGCTCGTACGTTGCTTCATCAATTCATATTATTAGCTATCATTGGATTAAACCAGCACCTTGTTCTTTGCTTTACTATATTCCTGAACACCTCATTCAATGAGGCACCTCAGCATCTTGAATAACACAGAACACAGTTTAAAATAGATGTATACTCATGTCTGTGTTTAACAAGACAATCCCTTCTTTGCATAAATATATTTACACATATAGGCATATGGTACATGTAATATGTATTCATAAAAATGCAAATGTGCATCTAGAGAGACTTGTATAATGAGAGAATTTAGACTTTACACCCAAATAGAAAAGAAACAATGTGTGATGACTAACAGTAATTTGAATCATGGTTATGGTAGGAACTCTCTAATGAGAATGAAAATCATCCAAATATCCAAGACTACTGAAAATCTTACTAATTATTTCAAACAAAAAATAATTGTGCCCAATCACTCTTTCTAAAAAAAATGGAGTTCTGTACTTCTAAAAAATACGTTATTGAAAAAAACCCAGTATATTTAATCTCAGTTTGATTAGTCTTAAATAAGAAAATCTCGAAGGTCTATGAGCAGTTCACATGAATAGGACTGTTTTACCTCCATTACATAGATGGAAAAATTAATGCACAGGAAAATTGCAATACTTGCATAAAATTACACATTAATCCTGAAGTGTTGAGAAGCCACCACCGACTGTGCAATTCTTTACAGTAAAAATGATACGATTATAACCACGTACTATTCCTTTCAGAGTTTGGTCAAGTCCTAGTAATCATTAATTTTTTTTCTTATCTAGCATCCTGGTGCAGCTCCTGAAGGCTACAAGTTTGTTGATTTGCTTTAATAGCACATCCTTCAGGCTTTGAACTTGAACTTGGAACATGCTTAATTTAGTCTATGATTGATCACATGTAGCTATTTTAAAATGAATTTACTATGTCAGACTAATTCATGAAGTCAAACCACCCTAATTTGAGAGGTCCAGCTATATTTTCTTGAATTAACTTCCATGGCTAGATAACCTCTAAACAGACTGGAGAGGCAACTGCTATCAATTGATTTCCTTTCACTCATTAAAAAGCCTTCTGTTGAGCTGAAAAATAAGCAGTGAATTGGTAAGTGTGAAATCAATTCCTTTTTACTCTTTGCAGGCCAAAGATAAATACTTGTAATAGACTTGGAAGTTACAGCATGTGGCTAGCTTTTGATCCTTGTACTCCCTGTACTGCCCTATATGTCAGAGTTATCAATCAGTTTGTCTGATTCACAGATCCACTTCTCTTCCCTAAAAAAATTAAGTTAAAATGTCACAATAAGGAACCATCAATAAAGAGTTAATTTGGTCACTACATTCATATAAACTGGTCTTCCACTAGGAATTTTGCTGAGCTTAATACAGTGTATTCTTCATGTTACATGTTTAAGATCTTGTCTAGGTATGCAGAAGTAGATAATGACTTTAATACTTTTTGGTTATTCATATGTTTATTTTCACATGTACCTATCATTCAGGAGTATTGCTATCTAACTTTACAGAATAACAGAAAATAGCACAGAAGTATTAAATGAACTTGATTTAGCTGCACAAGCAGGCTACATGAAGGCCAAGGAAAGAATACTCAACACTGAGGGCTTTACCCATGAACATTTACTGACAATTCCTCTGGGGGACATTATCTATCCATCAAGGGAGTGTTCAGCACTAGTTCCCAGTAATAGGGAAAACATTCCTTCTATACAGCACAGTTTTAAAACTTGCTCCTAAAGAAATATTTTTATTGCTCCTTAATTAATAGTTCCACTCTTGAAAAATTTTAAATAATGACTTAATAAAATAAATTTAGATATAGATACTTTTTGGTTTCAGTCCATTCAAAAGGAAAGATCAGATTTCTTAGTCTTGTTTCAACTATTCTAAGAACCTATTTCTTCTGAATGCAGAGCTGCAGAAACAAATCTTATGCAGAATGGGAATTCTGGCTCCAAAAGAGCAGAGAAAGACCCAACTATCCTCTGGCCCCTTTCCAGCTTCCCTTCAGTAATATCACTCCTACATTTTATTCTAAGAGATTCCACAGCTGAAATCAACACTGATCTCTAAAAGGTGCTAAATGGTTTCTTCATGAACATTAGGTATTTCTGAGACTCAGATTTCTTCTTTTAAGAAACAGATAACTATGGAAGTGTTTATAAAGTCTTTCAAGGGCTTGTGATTCTTGTGTGCCTACAACAGTGAATTAAACACTCCACTGAGGTTCTTCCACATAGTGCAAGCCCTGTCTGTGCTACCAAACTGTTTCAGTCTCCAAGGGAGAGCTCCAGGGACTGTTCTCTGGGCAATGTTAATATCCATGGCTCTTTTTCAGGATATCTAGTTTGTAAAAACTTAAACTGAGCTTTGACTTTCAGAAACTCAGCACATCTTCCCATTGATATATATTGTACCAAATGATTACTCAAGCTAGAATTCTCTTATCAGCCCTGAATATTATTCTTGAAACTATTATGCAGCTAGTAGTGTATGCTAACAATAAGCTAAGAGTGGTAGGGAGTGTCAGTAATTTTAAGTTAAGTGAACAAGGCCCCTAAATTTCTATTTAAAAAGATGTTTAATATTACAAAAAGCTAAACACTCAACAGGTTGCAGTGACTTAAGAAGACTTTGGATGACAATTGCCAGGTGATTATTAGATTACATTAATATCTGATAGAAGTGCAACTAAGTAATATGATATTTTGTCTTTTTCTATAATGCAAAATCAAAGGAAAATTTAAAAAGTGAAAAAAAGAATTAAAGAACAAGCCACCAAAGTCCTAAAATGTCCTTATGTTCTAAAATTGCCTTTCATGAAAAACCAGTGGAGAAACCTGCTTCTGAACGATGTTTGTCATCCTGAATGACATGATATCCCTTTTAAAAAAGACATAAAAGTGTGGGTCACAATCACTATTCTTCTTTCTAAAATACATTGCAGATAATGATAAACTAATTCTTGAAGTCCTGACAACTTATTTTTCTGACTCTAAAATTGACTGGTGTTCCTTGCCCATTGATTTTGCAACAGAGGTGAGAAATATATCTGGGATGCATTGATATTTAATGATTTGAAGGAAAATATATCTTTTGAATACAAACCTCAAGTTTTATCTTGCCTACCTTGTTGCTTCCAGAAGTTTTTGCTACTTGGCTTTAGAAAAAGGAAAATTTTAAACTTGAATTCTAGGTTGCATTTTTGAAAAGTAGAAATGCAACATACAGAAATCTATCAGGGAAACACTGCTTAAATTCAAACTGTCTCAGCAAGACAGACAGCAAATGGTACCTTTACCACTGGATAGTAGCAGAAATCTGCCCTGTTCATAGATTCATTTTCCTCATTTTGACATATAAAGCCAATGAGAACTTGTTTATCTTTCCTTCTTTGCCTTGGAGAAGATGCTACCAAGGCTTTCCCCAAAAACCCATTTCAGGGTAATGTAGAGCATCCATAGTCCAGGATAAGCACTGTGCCTAAAGTACCTTTCTCTGTTTTTGTATTTTGTTTTATGAATTTATCTTCACAACATCCCTGTCAGGAAGCATTGTACAGCTCTGCCTTTCTGATACAAAAATCAGTCAAAGGTCCAATTAAAAGAAAACTGAGGAACACACACTAGGGTGACTGAAATACGTTTTTCTTGTCTTCCAAGAGGGGAAGAATGAAGCTGTTCATGTAATCAGTTTTGAAGTTACTCTGGAGTGGAACCATACTTCTGAAAACGCCAGGAGCAGCCTCCAAGCAAGAAGCCCCTGGAGATCAGTTCAACACACTGAGACTGCTCAGCCAGGATCAAGCCAACATGGATTTATTTCATGACAGAATATTTCCTATTCAGAATACTCCTCCAACCTGTATGAGAACCTTTCCTGCAAGCCCTTAAGCCTGGCCTAAGAACCTCACCAGGGCAGGAGCTCCCTGCAGAACCACCACTGACTGTGATTTCAGCCCACACAGAGAGGACTCAACGCACAAAGATCTTTCAAGAAAAGAGTAATATTAGAAGATGTACATTATTATCTTCATTTTAAGAAGGAAATAGCTACAAGAGATCATATTAAAATGCTTAACATTGTGTAAAGGGCTCTGCAGGTACATCCTGACCAGCTGCAGTGAGTGGGCTCATGCTGCTTCTGGGCCATGCAATGGACCTCAGCAGAAATTGTTTAGCCCTGCACGACCAGAATGAATGCCTTGGATAGGGAAAAGAACCCTTACTATGCATCTTCCAGGTGTCAGAAACTCTATACAGGAGTTATAAAGATACCAGTTCATGTTATTTCTCATATTTTCCTGCTTGTCTTAGCACGCACAGTATGAAGAAAACAAAACATATTTCTGAAAACAAAACATATTTCTGTCACCTGTGATTTCTTGGACAATCTTCTGGTTAATCTACTTCCAACCTCACTATTATTTTCCCATAAAAATGGCATTACTCTCTTACACACACACTTATTTATCAAATACACTGTAAAAACACTGAGGCACAGACACACTAAAAGCATGTTGCTTCCCAGTTAAAGAGTGAATTATTGAAAAAAGATACAGTGCTCCTTCCCTAATTTGTTTCCTCTATATTCTGCAATTACCAGCTCATGGACTTTTCGTGCTAAAAGTAGCATTTAGTATGAAAGGAGTTTTTTAAACCCATTAATTTTTCCAGTTAATTTCTGACATATATTGTGAAAATAAGTCCCTCAAGTTGACTAAATGTTACATGAAAGAAGAAAAAGATTTTTCATTTTCATTATGGGTTTTTTTGTGATCAGTAAGTCTTGCTTAAAACATATTAAATACAATTAAAAAGAGAAGACAACATTTTGTTAACTAACATTTTCCTTTTTTTGTTGTTTTTAAATTTTGGGCAGGGAGAAATATGTGTTGAAAAAAATATGTACTGGCTTTATAATTGTGGTCTTAGCAGTCTGTCCTAGCTCAGAAAATGCCTCCAACTATTAAGTTGCAAACCACAGAGCTGCAGGTCCCACATTAGCAATCACAGCCTATGTGGGAGGTGAAGGAAATAGCTGATTCCCAAGCTGAAAAGCAGGTATTGTTGTGTTTGTTGCTTGTGGCTCTTTTCTGCTTCAGCTGAAATCAAAACTGAAATATCCATTGACTTCAGTTGAACTGGATCAAATGGAAGTGCATGTGTTAATATAAATGCAAAATAGGACTAGCACAGAAGGAGTTGCACGAACACAAGGAAGGGAAAGCTCAAAGAAATCCGTTGAATGAGCCCTGGAAAGGTAAAACTTTGGTAACTTCATGAGCAAGTCTGAACAATCAGGAATGTTCAAGAATGCTGTGCCTCAAAAGAGCAACAAAATTATTTTGGTACCTTGGTTACCATAAGAGCTTCTGATAATGGCTTTAATTTATTTTACATTAAATTTTTCAGAGAAATGGGGGAAAAATTCAGGTAACCAGCTCAGCAATATGCATAACTGCTGCTTCAGATATCACTTAATACACAATCTCTGGCAAATTTTATACATATTTGTTCCTGGCATCAGAAAAGTAAAAATAATTGTTATCATAAAACTGACACTTTTAAAGTCTAAGCCCTGAACTTTACATTTAGCTGTACAGTCAGTGGAAGAAATAGCTGTCACATAAATAAATAGGGAGGTGGTTTCATACAGATCTTGCCTAAAATCCCATTTTATATAAGAACAGCTCACCAAGGTCTTAATTCCTGCCTCCAACAGCAAACAGTGATCAATACCTACCAAAGCACATCTCTGGGCAAGGGAATAGTGCTCCCTCCTTTACATACTTTGCATATGTTCAACAATTACCAGGTCATGGACTTCCACTGCTAAAAGTATTTTTTGGTATGGAAGAGCACGTTTTATTCCCTTAATTCTTCCAGTCAGTTTTTGACATGGTGTCTTGTGGTAATGAGTCCTCCAAGCTGACTAAATATTACATAAAAAAAGAACAAAGTGATTTGCTCATGGTGGTTTCAGTGCTATTTTTCCTAGAAATTGTTCTCCTTTCAGCAAATATTACTGAACGTTTCCAGTTGAAGAAAATCTAGTGGGCAACCACTCCAAGTTCCTCTGTTACAACCATATTTTCTAAACCTCCATCCTTTCTACCTTTTACTTTCTCTCTCAAGGGCTGGCTAGTCCTAAGCTGACAAATCAGTCTGTCTTTCTATTCAGTCACACTCACTGTTTTCCCCCATTTTCCAGCTCCACTAGAGACTTCAGAGATGACAGGACTAGAACCAACTTCAGAGAGCACCCAAAATTTTAGCACACTGGAGATTTTTACATCTGCATATCGATGTTATTTGCCTTATGCTAGATTCCTTTCCTAATAACATCTAACATTTGATTTGCCTTTTTCTTGACTGTTACTGAGCTCTGAACTGACATTTTCACAGAACTATCAATCATAACTCCCAAATCTCATTTGCTCATTTCCATGTGATAATAGTCAGCTAGGAATCCATCATTACATATGTAAAGTTGGAATAGTTTATTTCCCATGTGCATCACTTCATATTTATCTAGATTGCATTTCATCTGCTGTTTTACTGCAGTTACTTTGCATGGTAATATCTCTCTTCCCTTCATCATAGTCAGCCTTTGTCCCTATTACCTTGAAAAACTTGGTGCCATCAGTAAATTCTGTCTGTTCACACACACCCACTTTTTCAGTATTAATGAAAACATTGAATAACCCAGACAGGTGTGACTCTGCTGGTGATCTCCCTCTTCTCTCAAAAAAACCCTTTTATTCTTGTCTTCTCATTCTTGACTGACTTGACTCTGTCTGTTCTACTTCAATTTTTTATTTTTCAGCTCTTTTCCTTACCTCTATTTTCATTATTTTGCTAAAATCTCTTCAACATCATTCTATAATATTCTACACTGGTGTCCAGATGCCTTCTACAACAAAACCAACAACATCTAAAATTGGTAACTTCTGGATAGGAGGGCTGGTACTGCTCATGCAGGGATATGTAACAAACTTAATCCTTATTGCGTTTATTTTTTTAATTGCTATTATGGGGGTAAGCAAAAATAAAACCCCACAAATAAATCCCCAAAATATTTTATAACCATCAGGTACATACAAATGAAATCTCCATATCACAAGTAATGAGCCTAAAATGACTGCTGCACACTGCAATACATCACCATATTAAAGAACTGGGCTAATTCCTTAGTGAAGAGCCATGTGTTGTGCCACTTATTTTCCCTCTTTTAATGCTTTGCCAATTTCTTTAGAAAAGTAACACTCCTTGTGAATCATATTTCATCTGTATCTCTTTAGAACGTGAGCAGCTCCAGCTTCAATATCTGGGTATTAAAAACAGTCTGAATCATTCTGCAGCAGTTTTCAAGAGTATGTAAAAACTTACATATACTATGAATGACCATTTCCTTATAACACATTGACAATATTAATCTACCACAAAACAGATTTCCCTCTCTCTGGCTTTTATTTGGATAGCCATGAGACTTTCAAATGATATCTATTTACAATAAGTACGAGGATAAAATTTGATCTTTTTTTCCTATTTCCCTGCTGAGGGTGATTCTAACATCAAAATGAAGGTACTGGAGCTTCACAGGCAATAATTTCTACCTTCAAAAAGTGCAGGGTTTGTAAGGAAGGTTTGCTTTGTTTCAAAGTGGTCCATTTAATTCACTCATATGTAGTGCAGGTATGAAAGTGCTTCATGTGAAGACGTAAAGTTCTGTACTGCTATCCCCATCTTCAGGCTTTTCTTGTTTTGCCTGCCCATCCTTCTCAACCATCTTGCAAGAAGAATTAGAAGAAAGTACATTCTCTCTGCAGTGTTATTGCCTTTATGTCTGAGAACAGTAAAGGTCTAGACTTGTACAATCTACCCTACTGCCCACATATCTTAACTCTCACACCAGCACATGACATAACACACACTGACACAAATAAGCCATGGCCAGGATGGCACATACCTTCCCTGTTCAGTGACTAAAAAAAAAACCAAAAAATCCACCACACCAAAAAACAACCCCTACCCCCCAAAACAAATGAACAAAAACCCAAACAAAACCTAAAACAAACAAAAGTAACTGAAAACCCCACTTCCCTCTGAAAGTGAGAATACTATTTTAACGTATTTTTAAGAAATGCAGTGAACCCATTGCTTTTTTCACTACATTGAGCACTTGAGATTCTTAGCTATCATAGGCATTTTTGTATGCATATGAGGAGGCTTTGAATGTCATTTGTGAAAAACCTTCTATAAGGTTTTCCTTATTCCACTATTAGAGTCTCCTTTGCTTAGTGTTCAAAATTCATTAAAACCAGAAAGCATTGAGCTAACTTGCATTTGACAGCTCATTTAAAATAATCTAGTATGACATCTTATATCACATCTCACATTTGTAGAGAAAAACACAAATTATGCATCCCAGCAATTTTATGAATTTTATGAATTTTCCTGGGTGATTTATCCACACCAGTAATTTTGTACACATGAATGCATCCCCAAAAGAATATGTAAAACCATTTCAGTTTTTCAGATATTTTCGTGCTAATCTTTTAAATACATTTTGCTAGCACTCATTCATTGCTCCCTAAATGTACAGGCATAAAGCTGGAGTCTGCATCACTACATACACTGACTACAGATAACGCAGATATTTATATGGAGTTCCAATCTCTTCTCTGCTCATGAACTCTCACAGGAAGTAGAACCAGTAGCAACATCAAATGTATTAAACATAGCCAAATGGAATCTCAAATAATTACTTTAAGATTAACTTTTGAAAAAGTTACTACAATTAAATTTGCAAAATACTACACAAATACTTTACACGGCAGAAAATAAATTTCCTTTTCTAATCACAGGAACAGCCTCAATCCTGTGAGTGAGTACAATTAATCTTTCACTTGAAATCTCCTTTTAAGTCTAGAATTAAAAGGAACAGATGAAAGAGTTTATCCCATCAACCTTTTCCCACCCTGTACATGAGATATTCCACAGTAGGTAAATGGAAGGCGGTAGTATTTCACCCAATTAATTTCACAGCATGAATATTAGAAAGTGGGTCATAGTAGCCAAGTAGTAATTCTGCATTCTCTTAATTTTAATGAAAAAATAACAAGAATTGACACAGTTCAGTACTTCTCAATATGACCAGCATCAAAACATATTGTACAAGTCTTTCATTAAATGTATGGGTTAACTGCTAACAAAGTACCATTATATTTCTGCTGTATGACAGTCCCACACTGGAAAGACTGTGTGACCACTAAGCATATGTTGATAAGCCATGTTAGAAGCTTCTGTTAAAAAATATTACTAAGAATTATCAGTAAAGGCATTCAGTTGATTCTTCTTGTTACTGTAAAAGCTACAGAACATTTTTTCTGGCATTACTGGCAAACCTACATTACAATGCTGGTGCACTAAAAAAGTCAGGATGCATTAAAATGGAGACAAGCAGTTTGCAGGGATGAGAAAATGAAGATAAAAGATAAAAACGAAAAGAAAGAGGTTTTGACTGGATACAAGAACAAGCTTTCCCCTCATGAAGACAGTCAAAGTCTGGAGATGGTTTTCAGACAAGTTGTGCAAACTGAGTCTGGACATTGCCCAGAAGTGACAGGAAAGCTTTTCTGACCTGGTGGCTGACCCTGTCTTGAACAGTGACCTCCCAAGGCCATTCCAGCCTGAACTATTCCACATCACTGTGACTGTCCACTCTGTCTACAAGCTGCAATGTCATCAGGCTCCCACCTGGAGCCTGATCTTGGTTCCTTACCAAAAACAACCCAGCTCCTGGGTGCCCAGAAGAGCTGGCACAGGTGTGGATGTGTGTACATGAACACACACATCACACCACACACTCTCTGCTTTAATGATGCTTGATGCAACCAGGATTTCCTCAAAAACCCAGTGGTACTGGGTACCATGTTCTGATTCATGCTGCACATGTATTAAAGCACCAAGGATTTAACTTGAACAGAAGGACTGTCTAGGAATGTCTTGTCACTTGCCTGTGTTCTGATATCTTCTAGGGTGGGGAGGTAATTTAAATATTAAGATAACATGAATAATAGATTAATGTATTTCAGCAGGAGATTTCCTATCATATGGTGACTTCACACTGTTCTGGTGGACTGAAAGAATACAAGGATAAGAATTTTAAGCTGTATGATGGAACATTTTAAACTGTGCCAGATCTCTTCCATCTTTAACCAAAGTAATTAGGCAGCTTAGTCTGCAGGCTGGAATCAGTTACTTGACTGTGAAAAATGTGTGTCAGGGTAGTATTAATTAACAGGAATCATGATGAAGCACATTCTCAATTGGCAGATTGGCAAGCAAATATATTTTTTGAAACTATATAGAATATGTATAGTGACAATTTCAGAAATAGATATGTAAAAGGAATTGATGGTCTGTTCTCAAATTTTTCATATCCAAGTCTTTCCTGCTTTTGGTTTGAGTGATCAAGATTGCTTTGTTACTACCTGGCACTTCACTGCTACCCTCTCTGAATGTTTATTTTTATACTTTTCCACTACATTGTGTTTCCTCTCAGATAAAACACCTTTCTTTGTTGCTTCCCCACCCTTCTTTATCCCTCACTGCAGTTACAAGAAGAGAAAGCACTTTCTCCATTAAAACAATTGCAATCTGGCAACTCCCCAGTCTGAACTGATTTAGTTTCACTCCTGTGTTCTATAAAAACAAAAACCCTTCATCCCACAGAACAGGATCTTTTAGAATGAGCTCTTTACTGAGGCTTCCTCCTGGTTTCAGAGCCTATCAGGAAATTTCATCTTAAAAAGTTGTGGTTAATACAAAAAGCTGAGGAAACCTCTCAAACATAACTTCTTGAGAAACCATGCTGTAAAATCTGAGCTACCCTGGAAGTCAGTCTTGATGCAAGCTTATGGAAATTTGGCAGGGGGAAAAGGAATCTCACATTTAGTGAAGCTCTTCATTTCAGATGGTGGATTTCAGCATTCATTACCGTGTAATCAAAGAGCTGGACTCATGCTGGGTTCTTATTTTACTAATTTTCTAATCCACAAGTCTTTCTCATGGCTGACTCTATTCCTTAAAAAATAAAGCTAGGTGAAGGGTAGGAGAATATTTATTTGACATGTAGGATAGATTAAAACACATTAGCTAGTTACTTCCCACAATGCTGATTTTCAGAAGATAAACTCAGCATGAAATTATTTTAAATCCAACATAATTCAATCTCCAGGTGTGGAAAATGCTACAAGACATTTATCACCCTGTGATTCTTTCAGAGTCCTGAGAAGAGTGGCTCAGAGTATCAGAGGAGTCAATCTGCATCTCTGAACAGTGCCCTTAATCAACTAATTTTGCAACCAATCAGTTTATCTATTTGTTCTAAGTAATAATCCCTTGATTATGGGATAAGTGTCTCTATGCCAGGCCCTGGCACAAAACTCATAGGTCTTCTTTTGCAATGATAAAATATAATAATATGTATTCATCATCTTGCTTCTTCTTGAGCTGGCCTTATGCTACAGCTGTTTAATTTCAGCAGTAAACATTAATTCCCAATTTATAAAAATTTTTAAAGCTTCTATATTCTGTATTACAGCAGCAATTGAGACAGTATACAATTTTATTATTCTAAATTCATATAAATTCAGATAAACTCACTAATAAAAAAATTTCTGAGGAATCCATTTAGAGCACATTTCTTGCACACTTAACTGAAAACACAGTAGTTGCCTGAGCTACTGAAGTGTTTTTTGATATAAAAGTATTAAAAAGATAGAGTGACTATAGTGACTTCTGAGAAAGACTCAGTGGCTGTCTGACACATTTGAATTGCACTGTGAGTGCTGAAAAGTCTCCCTGAGTGGCACATGGGAGGTTAATTCATGTCACCAGGCATGTCACCACACAGAGCTGAATCCTTTAGTCAAATGTTCTTTTTACTTTGCTTTTCTCTTAGAAAGTAACTGTATTATTCCTGGGGCTCCTTTCTCCTTTTCTCTTGCCTTTGGGCTACAGCTCTATTTCTCATGTTAGTTCTCCACTTCTCAGGCTGCTCACTCTAAATCTCAACAGCTAGTGAGCATGTGCCTCAAATATTGCTGTAAGGATACAACTTGTAGGACTTCTACCTTTTATTCTCTCTTGTCTCTGTTACTGCATTTCTTTAATTTCACTGATGTGTTCAGTAAAAGCCTCTCAGCTATTTATCTAGCAATTTCCCTCACCCTTAACAAGTAATCTCCCAAATGCATGCATTTTCTCTGCTCATTGCCCTCTGAGTTCAGAGAGTCGGGCTCCACAGTGAAGGAATCTGCTCTTCCTTCCAATGCATGAGTCAAGAATTTAGACTCAACAAGAGCAAAATCTCTTCTCTCTCAAAATGTATTCACCTCATAATAAAAATTAGGTATTACTTGATGGATTTCATGCAGCTGTAAAAATTTCAGTCTTGCAAAGCTATTAATAATAGTTCAGCAAAACCAGTATTGAGTACCCCCAAAACAATACTCAAACCCAAAAGGCATCAGAAAACTAGCACTTGAGTGATCAAAAAATGGCAGGTTGTCTGTAGTGGAAACTATCCATCTCCTATTCATTATCAGTATGTAAACTGGGATCACTGCTCCATTATTCACATGAAAGAGTTTAAAATTTGATGGTTCACTTGTGCAATATAATTTTCAGAAATCAGTAAGCAATTTGGCATTTCTTATCCTTAGGTAAGGATGCTCACTGCTGCAGCAAACAACTACACTGAATTATAGCCCTAACATGGAAATTACCTCTGAACCATGCTGGGGCAATGACTTGTGTATGTGCAAATTAAAGAGGCTTTTAATAATAGAGAAATAAAATCTTTCATGCAGAAGTCTGGGTAATAAACAGTATCAAAAGCACAGCAATAATAATATGGATATTTTTACTATGCTTGCAACATTGGATGATAACTACATCTCTAATTCACAAAGCGTGTAAAAACACGGGAGCAGTAAAACACTAGAATGAACATGCTGAGTCATTAATCAGTAGAAAAGTTCAATTTATGAGTAGCAATTAATTGTAAAGGATTGTTATCTCTGTTGGTCCAACAATAATTCCAGGGTTGAGTTCCTGAATATCTTTAGACTCCAAAGAACACCAAATATTTATAAAGACAAGTGTGGAAAACATGAAATCTCTACATTCCATTTCACTTCAGTGAGCCAGTCTGGGGTTGATAAATATCACAGGGTTATAATTGATGTAAGAAATCATAAAAAACTTTGAGAAGATGAAAATATTTTCAGGTGTGGTTTGGAGTGTAGTAGAGATTAAAAAAGCATGACATCAAGAAATAAAACACTGTTGTGGGAGTAAAATACCTACATGTAAAACTATGCAAATACTATTTGCATGTGCTATAAATTAGGGAATTGGGATGTGCCTGTGAAGTTGGAATGTGAAGGTTTACTTTCATGCTTATGAAACAAACAGATTGACATCTGAATTAACAAGCAGCATGTAAAATGAAGTACTTCCTATGTATTCCTTCTCAATTTAAATTTAAATTAGTTCAATTAAACAGTTTTAAATTAGTTATGTTAGTTCTAATTATTATAAAACCCATTTTTCCATGCCTTTTTTGTAGTCATTCCCTAGAGCAAGTCTTGATATGACCAGGCATGCCCAAACCTATTTTTGTGTACACTCTTCTACAAATCTTTGTAGTGTGATTTTAAAAACTGCAGCATAAAACAAAATTTAAAATTACATTTGCAAATTAAATATTCTGATTATCTTTTCTAACTATCATGCAGAAAAAAAACCAACCAAATTATTAACTTGGCCAATCCTCACAGGAAAGCTTGGTTCTTAGTTCTGTTCTTGGCCCCCTATCCAAGGCCAAGAATCTCACAATTTTATTGTCATGGTATTTTATAGCAGAAAAGGCCAAGCAACTTTCAAAGCACAAGTGGTTATTTCATCCTCAATGTTATTTTACTGGTCTTCTATAAAACTACATTATCATACACAGGTTTATGTCTTGTTCTTTTTTTAATTTGAAGCGCGATTATAAAGAGAAATTCAACATTTAGGAAAAGTCAGCAAACAAATTCTATGCAAAATATTACTTCCTTTTTATTCTTCTCTAAATGTAAAGTGCATTCATAGGATAGAATATCTCTTCCAGTGCAAAGGCTGAAGACTGGTCAACTGACCAGTCTGATAACAAAATGAAGTGTTGCTGCTAAGTATGTTCTCTAAAACTGTGAACCCATTTTATTTAAGACAAAGTCAGGTAATAAATTACTTCCTCTGATGATTCCTGTGTTCTCTTAAACTGTATTTTAAGCATTTATTTTTATTTTTTTTTAGTTCCTGGAAGAGGAAAAAAATGTAGTCCCATGAAGAAATAGCTTGTAATTTAATCTAACACTCTTTCACTAGACACACGTATTCTGGGACAAAAATAGAATAAGGGAATTCAGGATTGTCTCCAGAGCCTGACACCTGGAGAAGCTCAGGGATCTGAGGAGAGTCTAAATAACTGCTGAATTCCATATTAGAGCAAGTGATGTCAGGGTTCCTTCACAGTGTTGGCACTGTTTCTTATGTAGCATTACAGATTTCCTGGCTCAATAGAAAATGAGAATGCAAGTTTTAGCCTGGAGAGTGTGGCTGGATTATTTCCTAAGCAGTCTCATGAGTATCTGTATAAGAAAACAAAGGGTTCAATTAATTTCCTCCAAAATCAGACACTCACCCATATCATTACTGTCTCCTTCTATAGCCATGGTCAGACACAGGTAGTCAAGCAATAATTCAGCCCACTTCCACCTTGGCTGCAAGGGTGCCCTAACTCAGATGCCCCCACTCAACATAAGCTGGAATGAATTCAGGCCCTCATAACTATTCCCTAATTTATTTCCTTGAGCTTTACACAGTTGAAATTTTGTCTCCTGAGTCTGGTTAACTTTCAGGCACCATGCCCAGAGTTAAAGCTCCAGGCATAACTCTTTCCTCCTCTGAGATTTGAGATGCTCTCACCCAGCTGCTGAAGCTTGTGACTCATGATTCAAGCTTTTCAGCAGAGTCACTCCAGAGTCCCTTCCAAGAGGATGCAAGGATGCTGAAGACTTCACAAAGGCTTTCAAATTTCCTCATTTCTTACAGTATCATACTCAAGAGATGCCATGGAAATCTATCAGTGTTCCTTGGGAAACACTAATGAATCCCTAATATTTCCACTCTCTCCACTAACACTATGATCTTTCTGCACAATTTGGAACTGCTGCCAGAATAGGTTAGAAAAAGTACTTTTCTTATAAAAGATCATCTTTAGCTCTCTTATCAGCTTGACAATGAAGCAGGTCTCACATATAAAATCTAAAGACTTCCATGCTACATCAGAATAAGTGGGTCTGACAGTACATCCCCAGACTGATCCCAACTTCAGGCTGGCAACAAGGGCCTTTTTCCTACACTTTGGTTTTCCTGGAAAGAAAACAGGACCATGCAGACTACAGCACAGCAATACAATACTTTGCCTTGAGCCTTCAATTTGGACAATTATAGGACAAATAGGTGCAAGATGCACAACAGCACATCCACTGTTTAGTCTAGAGGCAGCCTAGTCCTCAGAAGAGAATAAACAGACTCTGAGAATGGGATTTATCTGACCAAAGGTAAACCAAGAGTCTTTAGCTTAGCTGAGGGAGAAAACAGACAACCAGAGACGGCAACCCCCAACAGTGCACCTAGAATGCCTCTACTCTACTCTGAATTGCCTCACTTCATTTGGTATAAATTACTCAGAGCCTCAGAGTTCAGTTCAGATGCAAGTACCTACATCATCAGATCTATGTGTCTGTGATGCTACTTAGATGGATGAGGATCATCAAGTGTCAGCACAGAGATGGAAAATCTGCATATTTGATTTGTCACAATTTACTGCAACCCTGCACTGTGCTACAAAACACAATGAGATTTCTTGGTTAGGATGTTGCTCAAAACTGTTAATTTTTTTTTTTTGCAAATATTTGGGCATTTGTTAAGTTTGCAGATAAAAGTTGCAGTGCTGTTAGGCCACTGTTTTTGAGCAGTTGCATTCAGATTTCTCCATGAAGCTTAATTATTGGTAAACCCCTATTGTTTTTTCCTCCAAAAATTCATAAAACATAATAAAAATGCAAAAATATAAAATATATGAGGATTTTCTATTGTATTATTTTGATATTGCCACAGTACACTATATTCTCAAAGTATGTGAACTTGATAAATTTTCCCCATGTAAAATAATATTTCTTCCCTTCCACAGAATTGGAAAGTATAGAGAACTACTACCCATAGCACCAAGTGTTTCCACCAATACTGTACAGATAAACTAGGATAAGGAAGGTCTCATTTTTTAAGAATATTTCAATACATTCAACATTAACAAGATTATTTTGTGGTAAAAAATGTGATTATATCTAATTCTAACTACATACAATATACAAATGCTCAGATCTGCTAGAAAATGTGCTCATGGAGTCAAATTAGATAAGCCATGGAATGAGATGTGGACTATTGAGGTCTGTGAGTTGGCAATTTGTTTGAGGTCTTTTGTGCAGCAGCACTTGGGAAACCTGTGGCAGGTGCATGGATGGGCTCCAGTTCTCTGTGGCTGCACAGGAAACAAGGCAGGTATGCTAAAATCTGCAGCTCTTTTTTATATTACCCTGACCGCAGTTCAGGAGCACTGTACACTCAAATATAGATGGGATATTGTAGAAAAATATATTGTTCCATAAGCCATAAATCCAACAAAGCACAGGCTTCTCTCCTCTATTGGAATATCCCCAATATGATATTCCCAGGTCTTTATGAGTCACCACTGAAAGGATTTCAGAGGGAATTTCATTTCTGCTGTGCTCTGTCTACAACCTTCTCTACATAGCCCAATTCTCATGTGAATGACTCACCCCTTGAAATTCTTTTCCTGTTACAGGCAAAAAAATTGGTGAACAGATTAGAAGACTAGTAAAGGATGGAGAATTAAAGAAAATGAAAGAGTAACAATTTATATTTTACAAATATACATTACTATCAGACAGGTTAAATCACACACAAAATATCTAAGTTCACAGTAACATCTGCAACAGGAGTTTTGGTAGTATGGACACAGAGCTGATAGCATGAAATGCTAACTCATACTAAACAGGATACATGAAGCAAACAGGCTTTGAGCACAGATGCACTCAACTAATACAGCATATTCTGTTTAACTGATCCTTTAAAACAGCCATCCTCTGACTTTTCCACATTGATTTCAACAGATTGGCTCTTCCAGTCAGCACCTCCCTCTGGGAAATTTGACATCACCTTAAGAACACAAAAGATTGGGTAATATTCCTGGTAACTTTAGTAGAGTCCAACTCCTATTCTTCAGCAGCAATGATCATTGGTTTGGCAAAATTTTATCTTTCCAATCTAAGAACACAAAGCCTTTTTTTCAAATTCCACCAATATATCAATTACAAAATCAGCTGCTGAACACAACAATTCCTGGTCATATACAACTGGAGTACATTTAAAGTCAATTTCCTAAGAACTGACAAGAAGACAGCAAGCAAGCCCCAAGGCCAGTTTTAAGTTCTTGCTCTGAAAATTTAAGGATTTATTAAAGATTTATTAAAGAGTTCTTTTATCTGACCATTTTTTTTGGAAAAAAAAAATAAACAAGCTAGAAGCCACATAAAACCCAACAACTCTGAGCCACATCTCCTACATTAAATGAACATGAACTTGGTTTACCTGGAAACATAGAAAATTGCAATCTAAATGATTAAGCCAGTCAAATGATAGCTCCTAAGATGTGCAGCTATCAATATGGTGGAGTCCATTACTTCACTACTAGTGAAGGCTGAAATAAACTTTCCAAGTGACAGAGAACTTTACTGTATGATTCAAACTGAACAGGAAAAAGATAAATTAAAATATATTTTCACTTGATAAAAATATCATACTACTCCTGCATATTTTAGTGACAGGATAAAAAAAACCAAAATAAATATTTCTATAGATAAACGCAAGAAAAAGCAAACACAGAAAGGTAGGAATGAAGAATCCTGCAGCAAAACTACAGCAAACCAGCCTTTTACAGGTGGGAAATGAAACAGAACATACCTCTCTGAGTCTGAATGGAGACATTGAAATAGGAGGCAAGACAAAGGCTTCAACTGAAGGTGACTCAAACCACCTAATTCCTCACTTTGGCAGAGCTCAATTCATGAATAAGTTTTAATGGTTACTGTCAGTGTCCAGTGGCCCTTTGGAGGAATTTTTTACTTTGTTAGTGTAGTACTAAAATATTGCTTATGCTTAGTTACCTACATGAATGTTTATGCCATCAACTATCAGAATAAGGATTTTAGACAACTGGCCAGAATGGAGCAATTTTACTCTAGATCTTCCTTCAGATTCAAAAAACATGGGGAAAATGTGCTTTTATGAATTTCAAACATATTGTTACTGTAGCCATATTCATCATACATTCTTTTAGTCTTTTTTTTTTCCCCAAAAAAAAGAGGGTAGATTACTTGGTTTATTTCTAGTTGTGTCAGTCTTCCTGAATTAGCCCAAAAGACTGCTCTGCAAGTGCTTATCAAGTGATTTCAGTTATTTCTTACAAGGTGACTGCAACACAGATTGTTTCGAATTTCTGCAGTAACAGAAAGGTCAAATATTTCTAACTACAGCTCGAAGTCAGACTTGGCACTGACTGAATACCTTCCTAAGCTACTACTGAGCTCAGACCATCCTTTTTCTCACTGTACTAAAGTTTCTTTGAAATACTAGAGGATGCAGACTTTCCTGCTAAAGCATATATAACTTAAGCCATTTAAAAACCCCTCTGCACAGCCTTTTAAAACCCATGGGAGACAAAATCCCTTAATAATAGAATACTTATGGGGAGGGGAAAAAAATCAGGAATCAGAAGCCAATTTCATTTACAAGCTCTGTTATAACTTCTAATATGTCTACAATAGGACAAAACACCAGAGCCCTGCAAGAAAAGCAGCACTATGAAATAAAAACAGCAGACAGTAAAAGAACAGAGACTGTAATGTATAGTCAAGGTGCCAGGCTAGCTTTAAATAAGCTCACTCAGGTCCCAGAAGCAATATAGCCATGACAGCAGGGAGCTCAATTTGGGAAAGCTGTCTGAATGCTGGAAAGAGCTGAACCCAAGTTAACATTTTGACCTCTCCATGTAGGAGAGGCTTTTTTTTTAGACTTTCAAGGACAGAGGAATTTCATTTAAAAATTGCTTTAAAGGGATGGAAAATAAACCAGGTAGGCAGTAATCATTATCCTCTTCCAGCTGTAAGTTTCATGCATTTTAGTTCAAATGTAGAACTGTCTGTAGATTTTGAAAAATTTTAATTAAATTCACACAGCAGTTGTGATCAGTATGTCAGATTGCCATGATTAACATGAGACCAATACAAATTATGTTCTTCATCCCAAGTCCTAAAACAAAGTTATTGCCTTAGAAGATTTTACTACTGCAACAGTTTCAACTTTAAACCAGAAGCCCTCCATGAGTGTTATTTCAGAAACAGGCCACCAAATAGACAAAATTTAAAAGCAGATTTTACTTTCCTTGCGCAAGGTGGCTGAAGCAAACATGACATCTGCAGGAAAGCAAATCACAGCTATTTCAGACTGTAAATTGTAAATAAATCTAAAAATTGAAGGCTAGAATTCTAACATGATTAAACTCCAATTGTGAATCAGCACAACTCCCAGATTTCCTGATTTCAGAGGCAGATAAAATCCAGGGGATCAGCTCCCATTCATGAGCAAAGAGAGGTGATGGAAACACATGAACAGAAGGGGTCATGGGCACCACATCCCTCAGAAACATGATGCTTTTTTGAGTGTTACAGGTCAAACAAACTAAGAGGTCTAAGTGTGCATGAAATTTCAAAAGTTAACCTGTACCAGACACTTTTAGTAACGTACACTCAAAGACAACACACTCACATATTAAGTATCTTCATAAAGCACAAGTGATCAGCTCTGTGCTAGGTCAGTGCCATGACCTTTAATGAGTCTTAGTGACTATAACAAAGGATATTTTCTGAAGCAGTATTACACATGAAGAGAACATTTACATTTTGATCTCTATTTTGAAGTGCCAGATGGACATAAAGAGAACTGGAAATTGTTTGATCTTAGTGTGAGTACTGCATGTGAATGCAATCCTGAAAGGCATAGCTGATCCATTTTGCAAAGACAGAGAAAAGGTAAAAAACCCCACAAGCATCCTTTTGTTGCTTACTATAAACTGCCTTTTAATTTTCATATATTAGAAGTGTGACCTTAGTGGTCACCTGTGTGTCAAAATGAAGTAGGCTTAAAAGCTCAGTCATTCATGATCTGATTTAAAATCCAAGTTCTAAACAAAATAATTTTTACCTTTAGGGTAATACTGGGGAGAAAAATAAAAATACCAACTAAACAAAAAAACCCCAAAACCAAATACAAGAAAAATAAAACACGCAAAATGTAATTAGAGCAATATCTAAATATGGGAACTTAATAGCAAATGGCTAACCAGATGTGCTTCCCAGCACTTTCAGAGGTTCTTTTATCTTTGTGGGAGCCTGTAACAATGCCTTGAGCAAAACACATTTGTTAAGGATAGGTGTGCCTTTGTTTTCATGCAGCAGAGGAAAGGAGACTTACTGGTTTAGTAGTAGCTATTACACAGAACACATAATAAAAAAGTATGCTAATACATATTATTTGATATGTTATTTTAACCATTCATATACAATAATTAATGTAGGAAAATTGTTTAATTTGTATTAAAAATAGAAAGTCACTGAAACACCCAGCACCTACAGCCTTACTTACACTGCTAATTTATCAAATATAAAGTATTGACTCCTCTGAATATGGGCCATATACAAGTTTTCTCCTGGGTCAAAAATAATATGTGGCAATTATTGAACTTCGACTTTTCTCTAAAAGTAAAGGATTTTCATGAACATTTATAAAACGCATTAAAAATGGTTGGAATAAAGAAGATGCAGCAAGGTAATTGCACAATGCTGTACTGATAATACCATCACAGTATAAACACTTGGAATAAATTTATTGTCAATCTAACTCAACAGTTGAGAAAAAAAGCTTAAAAGACGACTTGTTTCTTTCACCAATATCACTTTGATTTAAAATTCAGATTAGTCAAAAGGGAGTAATTTCCTGTTGCATTTATGCAAAAATAAGGTGGCAGACTGACAAAAGGATATTTTTTCTGCATATGCAGACACAGGTGCATATAAATCACCCTTTGTCAGGGCAGGAATTCTGCAAATATGTTCAACACTTATTAAAATATCTAACAAAGCATCTCTAGACATTCTATTTCACTGCACTGAAAATAAATTAGCAAGTGCAGATATGTCTACTGTAACCCCTTGAGTAGTCATAACTGAAAACACCCTTGAAAATTGTTTCATTCTTTTACTGATATGACTGAAATTAGTTTTATAATTGATGTTAAAGACATGAAATTGCTTTGAAGCATTAACAGATTGATCATCTAAATAAATATTAGAGTCAAGAGAGACTACATCATTTTGTGCTCTACTTTTCCAACTGAAAATTATTCTCAGGATAATTGAAAAATTATGTAAAGAAACATTTATTCTTGTTAATTTTAAGATGGGTAGAACAACTTCTTAGGAAAATCCTATTTATATTATCTCCAAATACAGACAGAGCATTTATTCCAGTTTCTCCATTAACCCTATGAAACACAATCTTTACAGAAAAACTTAAGCAAATGGATCATTCTTAGATTCTAGTGTGCAAATGCCTGTCTAGTAACCTTGTTATGAAACTGGGAGTGTCACAGAGCTAAGTAAACTAGCAAAGCTTTGCAACCTAAGTTTATGGTGCATAAGAATATGCATTATAAAGGTATGCAAAGGCTGATTATACCATTTTCTCAACTACCATATTTTTATCTCCAAGAGGCTAAGAGCTTCAAGTAAAACTACTCATGATACACAGAACGAGTATTTACCAAAAATTTTAACCAATAAAAACTTCAGATTCTGGTCCACACATTTACAAAATCTTGAGCTGTTGCCAACCAAGTCCATACAGAAAAACTGATTACATCGTCATGATATTTACTCAAACTTTTTTATATCCCCATGATTATGATTGAAATTTCTTTCTTCTCATTAATCTTAAAATTTATTTCAGTGGGCAGCCATCCCAAATCTTGATTTTGAGATCAGTTTTGGTGAATGCTCTGTCAGAGCATCCAAAATAAGTAGAATATCAATATATTTTGAGGAAAATGACAGGCATCAGCCTCTCCAGGAGAAAAAAAAAAGATAATGAAACGCCTCTGAAATTACATCCTTGAAAATTAAGAGAAAAGACAAAGAAAACTCCTTCTTGCACACACAGAAACAGCTTATAAAGGCACCTACCTACAGGCACAATGACAGCAGCTGTAGCATCCCACCTCTATCAGTCATAATCTAGAACAGTGCCACTTTCTATTAACCAAGCAATGGAGGAACTAAAATTATTTCTCCTGGTCTACTCAAGTCACTCTGGTTGCTCCAGTGCATTTTGATGACTTAATTAGGAAGACTGTGCAGCACATGTGGTTTTCCAGCCAGGTTCATCACAAAGGCCACATCATCAAAGCACAAGAGTTGTGTCTTCTACAGCTAGATTAAAAATAGGGATTTCTTCATTAAGTGTCTTGCAGCTGACTGTGCCTCTTGATTTGTCTCCGTCTATTCAGACAATTAAATAAAGCGTCATGCTTTATTTATTTCTTTTTAAAGGCTAATAAAGAAGCTGTGAATTGAAGTACAGCTGGCAATCTTTTTATTTATTAAGACCTCCGTGTACACAGTGACAATCTCTGGAAGGCAAGGCACGTGCTGGGATTTTTTTTTCTCCTCTTTAATATATGTTCTCTTAGCAGGCACAACACTTCGCCTAATAGGAATTAGAAACCTTTGTCATCCTCTCCAGCCGTGAGAGGAGTCAGAAAAAAAAAACCCACAAAAAGCCCAAAAATAATTATAAAACAAGACAAAACTAAACCTACCACCCAACAGGGAAAACCTATGGTCAAACATAAAAAAAACTTCACTAATGCAAAATCTGAGTACACAAATATGAATACTTTGAAAAAGATAAATGACAAAACTGTAAAAGTTAGCTAGCACATAATCAAGTCAGAAAGTATTTAAAATTTGGTCACAATACTCCAAATTAATTAAAAAATAGCTATTTTTCTTTTACTTTTATCAGCAGGGATGGATGACTAAAGATATTACATGTCTGTTATGTAGGTATATTAACTGAAAATATTATACAAGATATACTACATGCTTTTCATTTCCTGATAACAAGAAATTATCTCTTGTGTTATTAAGTAATCTCATTTATATAGCCATAATGGAAATTATGCATGGTAATGTCATACCATGGAAACACCAAAATATTTCCTTGATAACAAATACAATGTATCACAACATAATGGGATCTACCATTAGTCCATGAGTATTGGGAAATTTTAAAAGTATTCTACAAGGAAGGATGACATACTGTTCTGCACTTCAAAGGAAGCTGAATGCTCCATGAGGCAAGATGACTTCTCAGTCTTAAGAGTTACTAACTGAGAACTGTATGTCATTATGCATGTTTACAAAGGCATGTGCACATGCATACAAAAAAAGCAGTGGTGAAATGAGATGATCTCAGGTGCTAGTTCTTTCTTCCTGCAAGAGGTTTAAGGATGGCCTATGCACTCTGCAGGGATAGGAGAGAAGCAAGAGGCAGATGTGAATGCAAACACGGTCTTTACCAGAGCAGAGATTTCGGTTTTTCTTAATTTCTTAACTCTTTTTATTTACTCAGCCTAAATAAAACCCTTCTTTTGGAGAGAAAATGTGAGGGGGTGTTTGATTTGGGTTTTGGTTTACCTTTCCAGTTGTGAACTGACAACAATATTCTGTCCATTTCAAGTTAAATGGATGTGCATGATAGAAGCACATCTTTCTACATGTTCCTTGACCCCAGCAAGGCCTAAACTGTCTTTCTATTCTCCCTTAATGTGACCTTGACTTCCACAACCTACAGACTTGGTGGCACTTACAAGTGGAAGCAATACATTAAATCATCACCCCTTACCACACATCACTTCCAGATGCATTTGTCACTGTTGTATTAAATTAGGATCACAAAAATGTAATTTACGGCCAAGAGTGACACTTCATAAAGCCAGTGAAAACAAAATTACCAGAAAATGTGCACCAAAACACAGTATTTCTTCCCACTTCAATCTGTCAACAGAACAGATCCTCCATGATTATGCTCTCTACAGTAGAAGTTATGGAATAGAAAGTTAATTGTTGCTTCATGAGTGCACATGGAAGGAAAAGAAAAGAAAGAGTGCACCCAGTGCAGACTAAATGATTTCCATGTGCCTTCCAACCTAATGTCTTCCCTGATTCCATGAGTGTTCCCACATCTGCGCTACTCACTTCAACTCATATCTGTATGTATATAATAAATAAAAATCTAGATAAATGTTATCTTTGTTTGGGCTCAGATTCAAGAACAGAAATAGAGATTGCATGGAATTTGAGGACTTATTTTTAAAAATCGGACTCTCTTAAATCATATCCTTCCTTCTTTGGAGTTAAGATTACTCAGAGATTTATTGCTCAGATAAAGTTGCACATTCTCAGGTACCAAGGATTTATTTGGATTTTTTTGCTTCTGTCCTTACCTTATTTTCCCTGTGACCTAAAAATCTAGCTTTGGAAGGCTTACTGGCTCTTCTCACAATAGTTACCAACATGACTTTACTTTCAAGATGCAACAAATTTATAACAAGAAGCCACGAAGCCCTGCCATGATTTTTTACTATGAGCTTTGCTGTTGGCTCACTTGTTCAGAAAAGGTGAAAACTATTCTGAAGTACCTCCCAACTGAAAGAATTTAAATCCATATCCACCACTCTTAAAGAAGTGCCAAGATCACTTAATTTTCTCAGCTCAAGGAAAGAGGCTTCACTCTTCCTTCACATCTTCATGATCAGGGGCTTACATGAAATTTAAGCATTCAATTCTCCTTGACTCTCAGACTATGCCAAAAGACAGCCTGGGTTGGTTGTGTTTGGCTGAACATTCCTTTTTTTAAACACTATTCTCAAAAAAAGACCTGTGTAACCACAAAACTAGTTCAATTCTTCAACTGGTCTATTCAATGTCTTGTTCAGTCATGGACAGATTTATTTTGAATATTTGACTGAAAATCCATTCAGGCACTCAAAAAGTACAGAAAAATGCCTGAATGCACATTACAAGACCCTGGTTTTCCTAATGAAGCAGCAAATTAAGATCTTCCAGTGCTACAAAACATTTATTCAATACACCTTCACAGACTGCAGAGAAATTAGAAGCATGTGTAATTTCTTGTTAAAATGTATCAAACAGACATATAAATCCTAATTATCATATTCTGAGAACAAGTTCAGTAACGTTACAGGTCAAAACCACAAATCTTGTTTTCTCTAGCCAGACAAAACTTTAGGTACTAAAAAGTTAAAAGAACTAAAAAAAGAAAAAAAAGACATGAAATAACTTAATTACTTATGGTACTGAATTATGGTTGACTTGACAAAAGCTCTAATGAAAATGTTCAGATTCCAAAACAATTGCATCTTTTTCACTGCCTCTAAGATGCTATAGTAAGCAATCTGAACTTATGGGATCTTCTTTATGATCAACTGTCTCCTATTGCAAACAGGCAAAAAAGGTAGGAGAGTGAATTTATTTCCTGTAGTGTTTCAGTAATAAGCCAGGAAGTATTAGGGAAAAAGAAATGTAAAATATTACTTGCTACCCCAGGAAAAGCCAAATCCTGAACTGATCCTCCTCAGTAAGCTTCTGTGGCTGCCAAAGAAAGTTGTTTATTTTATTTTTTTTACACTTATGGTGATGAATAATTTCTCAAATTTGTGTTTCATGATGATTTATACATCTTATGCTATGCTATATATCTGCATTTCTTAAAGAAAACTCATTTTCTGGAGAAACAATGAACAATAATTGTAAACCATCAAGGTACAGAAGCTTCTCTCAAAAATTTCTCAAAAATCTGGCTTCAGAAGAGGTATCTTCCTTATCTTCCTCTCTGTAAGACCTATAGAGAATTCTGTTGCAAAAATCTTTTATAATCTATCAGAAGCATTCAAAATTTTTTGTTTGCTTTCAGCATTGCTGACAAATTTGTAATGTTTCCACAAGGCTTTCTTTGTGCAGGTGTCTCTGTGAAGCCCAAGGATTTACAACAACCAACACAAGTGGCATCTGCTCCAGTTCAGATGGAGAGACTTCCACAACAGTCACTGTTAAAGAACCAAGCTCCAAACCCAGCCAAATTCAGCAGGAATGCTCCTGTTGTCTCTATTAGCAGTCCAAAAATTTGTAAGTTTTCAGTTATTGATGTCAAAAAGAAAAAAAAGCCAGTTCAAATTATTAACATCTTTTGCTGTATGCCATGTATAGTTTTGGTTTTTTTGGCTTTTTTGACAAACTGGTAACTTGTAAATACTTTAAAGACAACTGTAAACACAGATCAACATATGCATCTAAATATAATATGGCATTAGTTAATGCCATGTTTTCTTAGATCAGTGCACTTTAAAATCAGCTATCAAGTTTTCCAGCTTTAAAATATGCAGAGCAACTGGCAAGGAAAAAAAAAAAAATCACATCTTTCCCAGATAATGTTCAATCCCTGATTAAATAAAGATGTGCCAAGGCAGGGATACTTTATGCCTCAGGAGACAGCCATGGTGGAATTGTGAGTGTATTTTATATGTGAATTAGAGGTAAGATGTAATGACATGAGATGAAAGGCTCAGCCATGATTTTAATAAAGGGGGGAGACAGTGCTTCCCTCTGGACCCCATATGCAAAGGAGTGAGACTCCACAAGAATATATGAAAAGATTCAACAAAAACTACAACAAATGCTTCAAAGTTATAAGGCCACTATTAAAATTCATCCCATTTTACTGAAGCTGAGTATTCCAGATCTGAGGGTAAGCTCTAACACATTGCTGATAAATTTAATTTCATATGAAAAATTATGTCACCAGTAAGGCTGGAATATTTTCAATTTTTAGATAAGACAGAATTTTGTGTTTTGAAACCATAACATTTCATTTTCTTAAAGGTTTCTAATAACATGATCTAAAAATAATTCCATGTAATTTGTTATTTTAAAAGCATGGTTTTAATTGTAATAAAATACCACAATTTAGTAGTAGTAGTACTATGATAACAGACATTTCAGCTTCTTAGTGCTTTTAGCAATCCTCAGGAAAAGCTATTACCTATTCCTCTATTGATTTTTTAAATTTTCTAAATGGCTGCAGCAGAATTCTAAAGAACCATTATTTAATTTTCTTTCATTAAATATAGGAAATAGTTTGAGATTTTTCACAGTTCTCTCTTTCCGCACATTGAAAAAAATTAAAAGCGACAGGCCTTTGTAAGGAATAGACATAAAAAGAGCAAAATGAATGGGATGAACTGCTTAAAGGAAAAAAATAATCCTGCTTTATTTGATCTTTTGTGATAATCACACTCCTGGCCCCCTGCCAGCAAGGCTCAGCATGCTGATGTCTGGCCAAGTACAGTAATCTCTTGGTTCAAGTCTGAGGTCTGTGATGAAAATTACAAAGCAGGGGCAAAAATCAAAATGCCACCTATGATTTTATTCTGAAACTAATTTGATGGAAAAAGTAATACAATGAAAACAGTCTTTTTAGTAAAGACTATGAAACTATGACTGAATTGAAACCAATGCAAGTGGATGGAGGTAGCTATCAAGCAAATACATTTGGATCTGCAGGCATTCCTTTTAAAACGAGCAGTAGATGTCTTTGTGACAGGTAAATTGCTTGGAGATTATGGTTGAAGTCTGAGGTCAAACTTTTAAAATGATAATTTTAACTTACATCTTCCTTTATTCTGGAGTCTTTCTGCCTTTGAAACCAACAAAACCAGGGGAAAAAAATTCAATAATTTATTTCCTTATTTTCTGTGAATCACCATACAACACAGGTGAACAAACAAATCCTTCAGGAAATAGTTTTCCTTTCTCTTTTCATTCAGAAGTCTGTATTTGAGCTAGTTGCCCAAAGATATGGAGAAGAGAATTCTATAGCCACAAAATTCTGTATTCACAATGTATTCAAATTAGAAATTAAGCCAGTAAAGTCTTCTAAATTATTATTCAGATTGAAAGCAGAAACAGTAACCAGTAAAAACCAGCATGCCACTTTTTTCTACATAGTTATTGTGTTTTCCTGAAACGTTGAACATCATTAGCAGAACTGATGAAATTTGTTTAGATTTTTCTTTCCGATTATTGAAAATTATTCAGAATTACTTGGAAGCTGCCTTTAGAGATTTGTTCTTAAACAAAAACCCAATACAACATTTTGTTTCCTTTGTATTACTAGAACACAGATTTACTATTTGCTGAAGTGATACAGGTTCTCCATTTTACCACCAACCTTCTTAATAAATTTGTACAGTATTTTGCCATTTTTATACACACTACTCCACTCTGAACTGGTCAGAATTACCATATGCAAGCACCAGGACAATCCCTGATCTCTAGGCCTCACTGAAACATTGCATTTCAGCATTCCCCAGCTGCTATTTTGCTTTTCTTCAGGAAGGTTCTCTATAGATTTCCAATTCTCTTTGATATTCAAGTCTGTTTCTGCACTCTATCTCTTCCCCCCACCAACTGTGCTAATCAAAGGAATGCTTTAATAGCCACCTTAACCTCCTCATATTTTCATGCCACTCCTTCTATATTTTCCTTTGCAGTCAAAAAACCCCAAACATTGCAGCACAGACAGTACAATTAAATTGCCAAATTCTGTGTATTATGCATGCAGATAGGATCACAACTTCCTTAACTCCACACATACACACATTTTAACACCCAGAGAGAAATTCAGGTATATTCATGCACATATTCACTGGGACAGCAAAAAAACCATGAGCATTTATGTTTAAATAAAAAGCACCTACCTGGAATGAGCTGGCCCAGTAACTGATGGCATCTGGAAAGGATGAAGACAGCTACTACAGCCAGAAAAGGATAATGTTTCCATTTCATGATGTGTCCCTCCTTGCATTACACCAGCTCAGCAGCGCTAACAGTAAATGTCACCTGAAATACACCATGGAAATGAGAAGAGTTAATGACAAATTGAGGTACTAATAAATATTTTTGTCCAGAGTAACTCCATGAAGAATGCTGCTTCCAATACAGCTCTAGCTATTAAAACAATGTTAAATTATCTAACAGTTAGGCAGTGGAAAACCACAACCAGAATATCAGCTATCCTTGCAGAGCAGACAACCCCAAGCCAGATGCTTTAAAGGGAGACACAAGGATCCCCATAGTGCACATACGTGTTTTAAAGTGCTGCATGTTGTTTGGTTAAGTTTTTAAAGAAATTGCTCACTTCAGCAAGATAATTAAGTACACATTTAATCCATCTCAGTGCTGGAAATATTTAAACTCTTGCATAAGTTAAAAACACTCTCAAGGCTATTCAACTTACTATGAAAGGAGGGTTAAAACCTCACTTTAGTCTTCTTATGAAATTATGTTTTGCTGAAGGAAGATTAGGGATAATTTTACCCAGTAATAACTTGAACAATTAAGACAATTTTCTGGTGAGTTTCTATGTTCTTAAGGGCAGACAGCTTTCATATGATTGACAGGAATGCAATCTTATGAAGGAAGACAATATTTTGAATTTAAAAATAAACCAAAATATTTTTAACCAAAATGTGACTTTTAGATGTATCATTCTGATTTCCACATCTGTAGATTAAAAAGCATTCACAGCTCTACCAGTGCTTAAAAGTCATCTCTGCTCATCCTACTCATTTGTTTACTCTTCACCTACGTTAGTGCTTAGTATAGACTTGTCCAGAAATCATGGAATTGCTGGGGTTGGAAGGGACCCCTGAAGTTCCTCCAGTCCAATCCTCTGCCAAGGGAGGGTTACCTGGAGCAGGTTACACAGGAGTGCATCCAGGTGGGACTGGAATGTCCCCAAAGGGGGAGACCCCATGGCCTCCCTAGGCATCAGGCCTTGTTTTCAGCCTGTTCCAAATGCCTCTCCTCTAAAATTTCCTAAAACACATATGGTGTTTTTCAGATTATTTCAGTAGATTTCTAAAAGCAGTAAGATGTTTTTTAGATAACTAATTACATGCAATCTGAAATCTGATTGTTTCATTTTGGGCGATTTATTTTGGGGGAGGTTCTTTGAGTGTTGTTTTGTTTTTTTAAAGGGCCTTTCTCTAAACACAAGCCCAAATGCATGTGAATGTAACATTCCATATATTCCAGAGTGTCTGGTGTTCATGACAAAATCTTGATGGTGAAAAGACACACTCTTTTAAGTGTCTGTCAAGTTATGAGATGTGCCAAATTGCCTGACCCTAACCAACAATTAGAGACTACCAAGCAACTGTAAATCTGATGTACAATGACCCATCAAAATCTACTCCAGCATTGAATAATTATGTTAGACCTTAATAACTTTACAACTACATTGCTTATTTCACTCTCCTTGTTGTTAATGTATACTCAGAGATGGCCAGTTTGGATGATGAATCCTACATTTTTTAAATGCCAGCAGACATAATTGCAATAGTGAAGAAAACTACAGTGACACCAGTCACTTGTTCGTGCTGTTGGGACAGAGGAGTTTCATCAGTAAACCTAATACATATTTAATGACTACAGATTGAAGAGTTGCATGACTACTGGGAGCACTCTGTGCCACCTGACACTTTTGGATGTTCAAAAATGCATAAATAAGTTTCATATGAACAGATTCAATCTCCCAGCCATGTTGCATTTTAAATTTTCTTTTTGTGTTGCACCTGCGCCTCTACTGCCTTAGTAAGTAGAAAAAATAATAATCCACTTGCTATTACAATTAGCTATGTCCTACAAAATATTTTATTTCTTTTTTTTTTCCCCTCTCATTTCAACCACACTGCACACAAAAACTCCCTGTTCCTTCCATTCTCATTCTTTTAATTTCCCCTATCACTCATATGGCTGCTCTTGTGTTGCAAACAGCTCGACAGCTCTTAATGGCAGAGTTAACTGCAATTAATGGCCAAGGTGTTACATGCTGCTCATGGTAGGACTCCAAGACTGAAATTTGCAGACTCAAGCCCTTAGAATATCCATCTCTTTCTCTGTACAGTAATATGGGTTTACTCTGTAAAGCTATTTACTACTTTGGTTTCAGACTCCCATTGCTTCTTCACTTTTATGAACACAAGACAATGTTGCTTCTAACACAAAGATGAGGAGGCAGCCCTTTGATTTTGCTTCTTCAAACAAAATCAGAAAAATAACACTTTCATTTCAAGATTAACTTTGTCATTATAATGTGACTGAGGTAAAGGAGGAGGAGAGAGAAGAGGTGCTCCAGGTGTCAGAACAGATTCCCCTACATGCCATGGAGAGGACTATGCTGAAGAGCAGCTATCCATACTGCAGACCACGGAGGGCCTCAGGTGAATGTTCCCTGGAGAAAGCTGCAGCCCATTCAGGAGCAGGTTTGTCCTGAATGATTACAGCCCATGGGAACTAACTACACTGGAGCAGAGGGAAAGTATCAGGAGGAAGGAGAGGCATAGAGAAGCTCTTACGGACTGACCAAATCCCCCTGTAGCATTCCAGGGAAAGGTGGGGTAGCAGAGGTAGAAGAGTTGAGTCTAGGAAAAACAAGAAAGGTAGGAGAGGGAGGGTTTTAATTTTAGTCTTTTTTTCTCAGCATCCAACTATATTTTAATCAAAAATAAATTTTGATCTTTAGCCAAGGTCAACTGACCCCAACAGTGAAGTTGCAGGGAAGAGATGAATGCCAGGGACATATCTGATGGCAGGCACCATCTCTGTGAAGGCACGAATGAACCCAACATTTGGTCTTTCCATACCTCTCTCTTGCATTTACTTAACTGGTAGTCTCTGACTTTTTAATCTCTGTATGTGACAGAGCTCCACAGGGAGCTCTGACCATGAATGCTTGGCTCTTTGGTTAAAAGATTTTCCACCCTCTTATTCTGCTTGTAGGCTTATGTTTGAAATAAAATATTTCACTCTAAAGCTGGAAATTCTCAGTATCATTAAAAATATTACTCTTACAGAAAATCCCAGTGAAAACAGCTTTCATGAAGCCAAATAATTTTAATAGGAAAACAACATTTTTCAGTCTACAGTTTAAAAAACAAATCCTGTGGGTATTCCTTGAAAATAATCCTAAATAGGAGGGAAATTCTCCTTGTTTGAGGTACAGAGCTTCTGAAAGAGTAGCCCTGATCACAGGAAAGATAAAGTAGAAAGAGTTGTCATCAGAATGGTTTTCAGATAAAAGCTGAGTCCAGCCAAAGAGAAACAAGATCTTTTCATCATCTACTGCCACAGTGCCACAATTTTTGCATTACACAACAACAGAAGAAACACCCAGAAATGCACTGCAGCTAAAGGGTCTCAGATGCAATTCTCTGCAATTAGTTTTTCAGTGTCTGACCTACAAAACTAATGCTGCAGAATGGTGACTGGCACTAATTAGATGTTGCCAGTGACAGGAGAAGGATGCACTCACCACAGACACTTCAGCTGGTCTGAGACCTCGCCTCACTCTGTGTCAAATGGCCACAGACCTTCACCAGAATGTGCAAGAGAAGATTCAGACCCAATGCCTTGTCCAGGGTGCACAATGAAGATAAACACTGGCTTCTCTATGACATTATAATCATTAAAGAATCAATGGCAAATTAAACTGCACAAGCCCAGAGGGGAAAGGAGTAGCGTGGTAAATGCAGGGAAAAGGTCCAATCAATTTTTTTCCCCCACTCCCAAAGTCTAGTGCTATTTATCACTACAGCCAGTGTAGAAGCAAAGACACAGAGAAGAGCAAACCAAAGCTGGTTTTATTTTCATGTCTTTAGGGGCTTTGTTTGTCTGGGTTTTTTTCCCCCCAAAAACGTGATAACTATTAATGGTTCTCTTAGGTAACCAGCTTCCTAAGACTAGATTTTGACAGGCTCTTGAGGAGAAAGGGTGGACACAAAAGTCAGGTAAAATCAAGATTACAGCTTGTAAAAATAACCTCCCTTTATAAAATATATGCACTTTGGGTACAAGGCAAATGAGAATTCTGCCTCATTCTGTAGATAAGCAGCCTTTTAGGAACGGACTAACAAAATTTCCCCAAAAAAACAATAGAAAATATTCCTTTTGAAGCAAGGTTACCTACTTTTGGAAGTGGATTTTTTTAAAGCTTGCCATGCATTTTTAGGCCTGCTGGTAGTGTTGGACCTTCCCTTACTTTCAATCCCCATGCCTATTAGTCAGACACACAGTTATTTGGTCATCTCTGTTTATACTGACACTACTTCTGAACTTACTCCTCCTGAGCCCTAACATCGATACAGTTACAGATCGCTGAAATTAATAACTTACCTTTACTGTTTTAAACATTCTGTCTATGTTAAACTAAATTTACTTAAAGTTCCAGAAGGAAGCTCTGCCCTATATTGTCTCAACTGTGTCCATTTAGGAGCAAAAAAGGCAGAGTTGATGAACTAGGGGGAAAAGCCTAGTTAGCTCCTTTTTTGCTATAAAGTAAATCTACTCTACCAAGATCAAAGCAGCTGAAAAATATAAATCTATTTAAACTAAAGTAGTTATCAGTGTAACACATCTATGGACGTAGACTGTCACCCTTTCAGTGACAGTTTCAACAGACATTCATGAAGCTCATCTTATTTCATCTTTAGTAGTCCCAGACATTTGCATTTTTAAAACCAACTGTTAATAATTGGTTTTAACAGTTATGATGCAAGATTTGCACTTTACTTACTTTAAGCTGTGTTTTGCTTGCTTCTTTAATGCAGTGAGAAACCCAAGAGTAAAATATTTATTGTTAATAACAGCAATGTATTGAACGTGCTCAGTTTACATTCCCAAGCTGGCAAGTGACGAACTTACATGTAAAGTAGTCTTACCTAGATTGTGACTTGATTTCTGTATATTTTTGCTGCCTAATCAATACAACAGGAACAGCTCATCTACTATAATTAAGGTTAAAAAGAAGCTGTGTCCATACTCATCCCCTTGTACCAAAGCTAAGTCTGAGGCATCAGACATATGACAAAAGAACCCTGTTTTTCTGCCACCACCTCCTTGGACCTGACAGATGCACAGGAGAGACTCTTGAGAACTGGAAAAAAGCAAGAGATGCTCCTATCTTCAGGATTAAGAACTCAGGGAAGAACAGACCTCCTAGCCCCATCTCAAACCCTAAGAAGGTGAAGAATGAACCCATTCTGGAGACCATCACCATATGTTTGGAAGGACAAGAAGGTCATCAGTAGTCAGCATGGTTTTATAATGAAAAAAAGGTACTTAACCAACCTGAAAGCCTCCTGCGATGATTGGCTTGGTAGCTAAGGGGAGACCAGTGAGTATTTTTTATCCTGACTATAAGGCCTTTGATGATTTATTCCATAAGATCCTGGTAAAGAAGGTGATGAGGTACAAACTTGATCGGTAGAGTGTGAGATGGACTAAAACCTGCCTGAAATGTCAGGTTTAAAGGATTATTATCAGCATCACAAAGCTCAGCTTGCAGTCCTTGAGGTACATCCCAGGGGCTGCTACTGGGTCCAACACTGTTTCATCTCTTTATACCAGTTACTGGACAGTAACACTGAGTACACCCTCAGCAAATTCAAATCCTGCATTGGGTGAGGAATAATCTAGAGGGCAGCTGGCTGGAAATCAGCTCTGCCAAGAAGGACTCAGTGCTCCTTCTGTACAAAAAGTTGAGTAGCAATGTGTTCTTGAAGAAAAGAAGGCCAAAGATATCCTGGACTAGTCTGGGAAAGCTGACAGCAGGTAGGAGGAAGGGTTCCTCCTTCTCCCTCTCCCAAGCAGAGGTGAGGCCACACCTGGGTTGATTTGCCCAGCATTGGGGTCCCCAGTACAAGACTGACAGTGGAGCAAATTCAGCAGAGGGGCACAAAAATGTTCAAGAGTTAGGAAAATCTGTCATTTGGAAAGAGGCTGGGACTGCTCAATAAGCAGAAAATCCAGAGAATCAGATCCATGTGAGTAAATCTTTGCTGTGATGGAATGAAAAATAAAGAGCCTCTGCCTTTTGGCAGTGGTGGCCATTGACAGGGCTAAAAGCACAAGATATATCTAAGTGGAATTTCTGTGTTTAAGAAAAAACTTCTTTACAGCAAAGGTGAATGCACAGTGGAATAGGCAGCCTGGATAAATGTGGTTACTCAATTTTTAGATGCAAAACATGATAAGACATTCCCAAGCAACAAAATTATCCTCTCCCTACCTCATCTTTGATTATCCTGCTCCCAGGCTTAGGAATATTGCATCAAAATCAGCAATCCATATTCTGTTTTGGACAATAGACTATTAAAAAGTGTCCATCTCTGAATAAAGAAAGGCTTTCTCACTGAAAATTGGTCACAAAATGCTTAGAAGCTGTAATGCAGGGGGACTAGAAAAGCTGTCAGCATCAAATGGTCCTGGAGCAGGGGCAGACTGAATGAAGATAGCATGCTGGGGATGTTCTTTAGGACTTAATAGAAAAAAAAAATTAAATTATATGAATACAAAAATCACTTATTGTGCGAAAAGCCCTCAATTCACGGTCAATAAACAGAAAGTTGAGGAGGCTTGTGATGACATTTTTAGGGGAATAACCTTATGATCCCACAGGGAAAGAGAACAAGCAGATAGATGAATGTTTATACATGCTATGCAGCATTGTAAGCTATGGCCTGTCATCACTGTGATAGTTGTGTTCAGGTTGATTATTCCCCTGGAATGCAAAAATCAATTCTAACTTGCAGACTATTATTTTGCACAGACCTTCAGTATTGCAGATTTTGTTCTCTATTTTATCTTCAGTCGCTCTCAGGGGAGCAATCAGAGGCCAAGAGGTAATTGGTAACAGTCACCAGTGAATTCACTGAACAAAACTTTCCTCAAATCCAGAAAGTGATTTCATTCTGCTAATTAGCCTTTTTTTTTCCTGTGGAAACTGCTGATATAGCTAAAAGCTGGGGGAAGAGGGGGGAGTGTGTGTGTCATCACTCTCAACAAGCAATTCAAGGAGGGAGAGGGAGAGCCATGAAGGTCTCAGCTAAGAGTTTTACAGTGCAGGGTAGCCAGTGTGTGCACACACAAGTGCCTAAATGAGAGGAGGAGGTGATGTGGCTTTAGAGATCTTGAATCTGACAAAAATTACTTCAAACCTAGAGGAAGGAGATGCTTTGGGTTGCTCTTCCCAACAATAACCAGGCAGCCTTACATAATTAATGCTGAGAGAACACAGAAATTCTCTATGATTAAAATAATTCTGGAACAGAAGTACCATCAACAGCAGGTTCAGCTGACTTGCTCCGTGCAACTCTAAACCACAAGACTTTTGAAGCAGCTCTTGGGGGTGGTTTTAATGCAGTTCCATATTTCTCAAAACTTGACTCTCTGTGATCAGCCTGGGTCTCCCTTTTTGCACAATTAGGCACTGTCTATTAATGAGGACAAGCAAGCAAATGGGAAACAAATCCTGTAGTAACAGCACTACAGAAAACCTCATGAGAAAATTAATGGAATTCAGACTTGGATTTGGATGTTGTACCATACTCAAAATATAAAGCAAGGAGGGGAAAGTAAAAGCTGACAAGTCTTGGTTAGTAGCTGAATCACTGAGGCAAAGCATCTGCAAAGAAATTGCAGATAGTCATGAGACTAAAAATGATAACAAAATTAATAGATTATCTATAAGGTTGGTACATTTAAAATTCTTTGCCTTATTATGGTGTGATTTTCTCTTTTCTGTGATTCAACAACCAGAAAATAAAACTTTTACATGATTTTGAACCCAAATTGCAAGACTGCCAAACATCACATACTTGTCTATACCTACTCAGAAGTATTTATGATATGTATAATATGAAAAATGTATGATATGAAATTTTCTCAATTTTTCAATTCAGAAGCCTCCTACTGAATGTCAGGAAGAAAGTGGTGCTTTACTCCTATTAAATGATAATTCCACCTTTCCATTCTACAAATCCCTTTTGCACATAACTGGTGCAAGAATTAAGTACCTCCAGTTCAAACTTATATAGCTTCCTTCAAGGAGGCTTGAACTTCTTGAAAGAAATGCTATCTTTTGAAAATAATCTAAATGTGTAAGAAATTAATTAATAATGCAATGAGACCTGTATTTTCCACCACAAAAATTTGAGAACCTGGCAAAATATTTAAAAATTTTATGCACAACCAAGGATTCATCTAAATAAAGCAAAAACTCTCATACTTTGCATTACTGGTGCACTACCTCCTTTTGTCCTTTGGCAAATTAAACAACAGACTCAAGTCTCAGCTACCGAGACTTTCAAGGGAGTGTTTGGGAACTGTGTTCTCTAGAGCTATACAGTTATCAATTTTTTAACAGCAAAAAAATTATTGATGCCTTGATGTAATTATTAGTTTCTTGACTTGTAAGAAACACTGACAGCTTTCAAACACTATTAAGTAGTGAACATTTGAAGAAGTGGTTGCTGTCAAAAGTGCCTCCAAGTAGAGTCACACTGGAAAAGAAACATTTGATAGAAAATCCAGTATCTGAAAGGTTAAAAAAAACCCAAACAAAAACAAACCACTCCTTTTAACTGGATTTTGACTCCTCTGTAATACCTGATGTAAAAAAGCAAGGGTTTTTCAAAGGCATTTAAGCTTTAAGCATTCACAATATCTTTGAACGTCCTCAGCAGCACCAGAAAAGAGGGATTCAATTTTCAAAGATAATTGTGTCAGATAGCTGTCTCATCCCTTTTCAGAAACAATCTGATAAATACCTAATTACCAGCCAAGTGATTTCAGAGCCACACAGCTGGGCCTAAGAAAAGGCTACAGGGAATGACAAGGTCCCCATAAGCCATCAAGAGCAAGAGGCATTTGGTTTGTGAATTACTTCATTTATTCAGCTGATAAAATGCATAGAAAGTTCCCAGAGGGAAAAAAAACATCATAAAATGTTGAAATAATAAATAGAACCAATATTTAACCAGAGAGGTAAAATATTTTCAAATAACACAGAATTGCATACCACAGATCAATTATATTCCAAAATCCACACTGGTAATTAGAGTCCTTAAAACCACTGATTTTTTCCAGAAAACATCTGTACAGTACTCAGACTAACCTTGTCTTTTCTTGATACTGCTGTGCAAGAGGAAAATTGCTTTACAGTAAATTTGTATTGCAGTTTTGTTGAAAACTAGAAAAGCACTCTGATATTAAACAATTATAGTCCTGTCTGTTTGGCAGCTGCCAAACAGGAAAGAATTTATAATTTTCCACCAATGTTTAAAAACTCATTCTCCTTGAAAAAACTGGTAATACAGCAATGCTCTTTGAAAATACCAAGTTTTGTCACTTTTAAGTTATCGCCACCAATTAAAAAACCCCACAGGTATTTCATGCAGCATCTCAGATTTCAGTGAATCGTTTGAAAATCTACATTGTAAAAGCCAATCCTGTAATCTTACTGAATTCCTGGTGCTTGTAGAAGTGTGGGCCCCTATTACATATCCTAAATGTCAATGGATTGGAGAGCATGAAACATCAAAGTAATGATGTCGAGTTCAGAATCACAGATGGGAAGGAGAAGATTACTGAAAATGCTTCCACAACATGAAGTTGAACAAGTTATATATTCCTCAGGCTTTGTGCAAAAACGCACCAGATCTGGGGTGGTGATATCAAAGTACCTGTTTTTCACCTAACTTTGCTCCTAGACGGGGGCAAATTGATTGGATTCTGCAAATGCAAGGAAACGAGGATGGGTCTATACAATTCTGTAAATCTCACACACAGAATGTAACAATGAGGGCACAAAAAAGTCTTGCATGTACATATCAGAGACGTGAGTCAGTGGCTAACGAGAGGGATCAGGCTGCCCAGCAAAGTGGTGGAGTCACTACCCCTGGAACCACTTAAAAGATATGTTGATGTGGCACTTTGAGACAGGGTTCAGTGCTGAATTAAGTTGGGATCAGTCTTAGGGCCTAAACAATCCCACAATTCTACAACGATTTAAACTAAGCTGGCTTGCCTTTCCTCTGCTACCTCACAGCAGTGATGCCACAACAAGCAGCGTGAGAGTTTTCAAACCTGCTCCTTTCTGATGCTCAGCTGGTAAGTCTGAGCATTTCTGCCTGTGCCATTATTCACCTTGCACATAAACATGAAGTAAAGCTGTCTGGAAAGAGCTGACACTCTGTTAGCATTTAAGTTCCAGCAGTCAGGCGTGCATATGCAGTGGGGCACGAAACAAAAGGTCCTGGGCTTTTGCCTGCCTGAAAATTAAGATGTGACCTCAGGTCACAGCTCTGGCATAACCACTGTTCTGAAACTATTTAAATTATTGAAGTAAAAGTCCTGGATGAATTCTCCCCCACAACTACATTTGAGGAAAGAGACCTGAGCGCAAATCACACAGTGCAAAGAAACACCCAGACTTCTCTTCAATATAGAGTGACAGCTTTGTGTTCATCTAGTTTCCAAACTTAGGTTTCTATCCATCATGACAGGCAGGGACATTAAATACCCTCCCAAAGAAAAACTTTTAGAAATAAAAGAAAAAAAAAGGAATTCTAGACAAAACTGGAACTGCCTTCTACTGCAAAACTATGAAATAATAAACATTTTGGGATTGTGGGCTGCAGCTTCTGCAGCAAAAGGCTTACTGGAATTATTTTCCACTCTGAAGGAAAGAAAAATAGCTTGGCTTTTGCCCTTAGTAAGAACAGGAGTAATTAGAAAGGATTTCTACAACCTGCCTCACCAACAAGCCTTCTCAGAGACAGAAACGTGCATCAGGATTCAAAGAATATTCAGCTCTCCCCTACAGCACGCTCATCCTTCTGGAGCCACCAGGAAAGGTGAAACAACACAAGGACTTTCAACCTTGTCTGCTCCTTGGTTAAAGAGCCTTCTGTGAAATGCTAACTCCTTGGGGGAAAGGAAGAAGACGCCAGCTTTCATGAAGCTTCTGCAAGAGTGGCAGGATCCCTTTGAAACTGAGACTGATCTGATAAGGTCATTATGGTTGTTAATAGCAACTCCTTCCTCTGCTTCCTTGGAAGAGACTGTGGCATTCAGTGGCAGCTCAGGGCAGCCAGCAGCAGAGCTGTCACTGCAGGGCTGTGCCTCTGAAAGCCCCAAACTGTTCATATCTAGCTGACAGAAGAGCTTCTCCCTGCAAATGAGGAGTACTAATGCCTCCTATTGTTTCTGGAATGAAATCGGTAGCTTTTTGTTATGCCTCTGCCATAGAACATATGCCTGTTATGTTATACTTAAGCCATCTCACTGATTTTGTTCCCACTGGAACCAGGAGTCCAGAGAAACAAAAATATTTAAAGTAATTGCATTTCTACAGCTCCTGGGACTGTAAATCTTTGGGTCAAAGGTAAAAATCCTAAATGTCACCACTCCCAGACACAGGAGGAATGCAGGGAGGATGTAACCCTTACCTCATCTGTCTGGGTAATGGGCAAATTTCCACACTATCTCCAGGGCAGAGAGATGCAGAGCAGTGCAGTGGTGGGCTTGAAGTACATGAGAGGGAATGAAAACAGAGATGCAGGATTATTTCAAAGAGAAAGTTTAGAGATGCAGGAATCCTCCAGACCGTTGTGGTCTCGCTGTTTTTGTTTCAAGCTCCTGCAAGAAGAGCCAACGAAGCAGTGGGACCACAGACTACGTGGAAGAAAATGGTATTCTGTAAATCCTAATAATCCCTCGAGGATGCTGAATGAAAGGGATTTGTTCAGTGTATGTGCTGTCAACAACCTAGGAAAGGTTGAGGTATTACCAGCAAGCTCCTCCCAGGAACGGGCCTGCTGTCCTTAGAAATAGGAGGAAAGAAAACATAAGGCAGGACCTAAAAACTCATTTTTAGTGTGTCTATGGAATCACAGAAAATATACTTAAAAGCTGCACTAAATTTGATGAAGAGCAGGATAGTCTAAACAGTAATTGGAAAATGAAGATCACTCCAAAAACAATGTCTCCCTCCTTTCCCCACCCCAGCCTTCTTCCTCTTTTGTTATTTTCCTTTTTAAAAAGTCCTTTTCAGCATATTTTTAGTCATCATCATAAGTTCTGGCTCATAATTTAAGAGCTGAAATTATCTGTTACAGAGTTAACAGTAGAAGAAAACTCAAATGGATAGAGCATTCTGACCCTGGACAATTTCCCTTGGGAAGATGCTCCCCGATCATTAATTCTGTTAGAAAGACAAAAGCTGTTAGTGTCCACCAGGATATGAAATGCAGTAAACAACAGGGTGCTTTTTAAGTTTTGTTCCTAAGTATAACCATAAAAAAGTAAATGAAAATGATAAAGCTGAAAATATCATGACCAGGAAAGCACAACAGATATGGAAGAGAGAATGAACGATTTATGTCTTAAAAAAGCCACTCAAACTTATAAATTCTGTGCAAAACTTGAACTAACCTTAATATACTAGGACAAACAACCATACATGTCTCAAGACCAGATTCTAGAGTTTCAGATATTCAAATAGTAAAGCAAAATGTCATACATATTTTCTCCTATCAATACGATGCATTTTTCTGAGAGAAAACAGTCAAACAAAAAGGATTTCATCAGAATACAGATAATATACTAAAAGTTCAGATTAACTGGCTATTATTTGGACTGTTCTGCAGCTCCTAGCTTGGGTTCTGAGGCATTTTGCATCTGTCAGATGCACGATCAGATGCTCACACATGTATCACACTCCCTGTAAGTACAAGGGACACCAGCTATAAACATATTTTAAAAGTTATGGATGTGCCTGACATAACTGGCATGACCTTTCCTGATAGAAGAACTGCTGTATAACCAGTCTCATGTGGGCAGCAAAATACAACATCATCTTGAATCACTGAATTCAGCCACATCAGCAAGAATTTGAAAACACAGACCAAGCAACTAAACTCTACCAGCTCCTAAACCTTCAGAGGCTAAATGAGTGGAAGCTGAAGTTTTCCGAAGCTTGACAGAAATAAACAATTGGAAACTTACAGAGGTGGAGAACTGATTTCCTAGCAGTAACCCATAATAATGACACTAACTTTTAATGGACAAATAAAAATAGGGATAGAAAAAAACAGAACCCTCAGGAATTGTGTGTTCATGGCTTAATGATTAGCTATATTTGCACATATTTTATTTAAATGTTTTTTGTTATCTGGGACTACTAGAGCAGTAGTTACTGTGAGACTAATTTTAAGAAGGCTAAAATTCAAGAGGAGTATCACTGTCTTTAACTTCAGAAAACTCTATATTTTCTTTCACTGAAGTGGATGTCTCTTGGAAAATACCTGAAATAAAATTCATTTTCTAACAAGCCCTGTGCTATTAGAAGTAAGATGCCAGTGGAACATATGATATTGTTCCTATTCTTTCTCTCTGAACTTGAAACTGAATCAAAGAACGTTAGTTTGATATTAAAGAAAATTATATATGTGTTACTGGCACTTTTGGAAGGCAGTGTTTTCTTTCTAGAACTCAAAAAAAGCAACATTAACTTAACTCAGCCAAAAAATCACTGTAAAAAATGACTCAAGATCTTTTTACCTCAGTCATCCCTATTTAAAATAAGAATTTTGTTCTAATATTTGGCTTGGCTTTCCAACACTCATCCATTTCCTCATTTTCTTTCAGGTAGATGGGTGCTTTGCTAATGCTGCCAGTGAGAAGGCAGTGGATTGGATGTTCACATGGCTGCAGTGTAAATTTGCTCACATTTTGAGCACATGAGTTATCATACAGTCAGATGAACTAATTGGTATTGATGAAGAGGTTCATAACATGCCTCAAAGTCCCATCCCTAGCAAGCATTAAACTGATTCAGAGCTACCTTTCTCCAGTTATTTTCCTGTTAGTGAAATGGAAATAAATTTATTTTAAATCCTTGCTGACTTCTGCACCAACCTGTATCGCAACCATTCATTTCCTGATAAATGGATATTTAATTTGTTTTCAGTGTACCTTGGAGATCTCCAGTATGTATTAACAGACAAAAAGCAAATGTGTTGAATGCCACAAAAAGCACATTCTATGAAGTACAAAGCCTTCCTCAACTTTATCACTGGAAAAAAGTAAAGTTAGTATTTTCCCAGAGAAATTGGTATTCAATAGCACATTTGTATATGCTTACAGAAGAAAACTATCTTGCAGATCAAGCAGTAAAATTGAAACTTCTAATGGTATATGATTACATTAATAAATTCACACCAGTAAAGCTTCTTTTAACCACAAAGCAATTCAAGAGTTTTTGTACCTGAAAAAATAACTTAATTATTCCCTGGTACTCTTCTCATTTCTTTTATGCCACGCTGTGTCCCTAGTATTACTTATGCCTTTTTCACAGATAGCAGCATCACAACTGCTGGCCAAACTTTGCTGACTGAGCTTTTACTGACATAATTTCCATGGGATGATCTACTCCTAGGTATGAAATGTACAACTATCCTGGTCTTTGCACAACAACTTATATCTTTTGTTTATAAACAGATCATCCCCCTCAGTAACAACTTGAATTTTTCCCTCCCAGCTGAGGCAATGTTGCCATGAAAAACTCTCACAGTTCCTCAAATGTCTCCCAGCTCCACAAAAGCTCAGCTTATTCAGAGTACTCAAATAGCCAACAGATGACAAAATCAAACCTCATTTTCACAAAATGAACACCATCTCTCCTGGCATTTAAAACTCTTGTCAAGATTGCCTTCTCTAAAATAAAGTTAAATTGAAGCCAGGGAGAAAGAGCATGCTAAAGCACATTGTTATGCTGCCAGTGGACCAAAGATACACACTAGGGTGTCCCACTGTGTGTTTTGGAGGAAAACACTTTCATCAGTACACTGGGAAAAATCTTGCCCTCATTCATACCTAGAAACAACTCCCTCTGCTTCTCTCCTCCAGAAAGATCGCCTTAAAAGATACTCTCACAGATAAAACACACCCAAACACAAAATAATTCATGACTGACAAGTGGTTGACATTCTTCGAAGTAATAGATGATGCTCTACTACTGCAAGCAAGGAAAGCTAAGATAAATAAAAATATAGGGCATGAATAGAAATGACAGCAGGTTTGATTACAGTGAAAAATAAGAAAACCCGGAGCTTCTGAAAAGTTGTTTGAAAATCAACAGTCCTTGGTAAGAAAGAAAAAAAACCCAGACAAACACAACCTGTTTTCCAAATGTCATTCAGAAAATCAAATTTCCCTGCAAAAAAAACTTTTCATTTTTAAATATTCAGACTCCAGTTTTCAAAAGCCAATATTTATGAGACTCCTATTTAGCAATTTGCTGCTCTAATCTAAAAAAGCATTGCTCACATTTACATATAAATTAAGCCAACTGCATCATCACATTCTTTAAGCAGTTTATTTACTGTGTACTTGGCAAGGCATCTGTTTTAGTTTTCCATAAAATAGAAAACATCATATAGAAAAACATACATCTTCTATGAACAGGGAAATGGAAAAAACTGAACTGTATGCTCAATGTGATGCAGAAAACTCAGAACACAACATCAGAAGGAAGGAAGAAGAAAATCAGTGCAGGAATGACATTTTTACTTCCATTTAGTGCAACCTGTCAGTCTAACTGTGAGCCTAAACCATGAAATTCCACATATGAAGGTCAATCTGATCTGTTAGGCAAACATTCTGGCAATTTATTTTAGTGGATCACTGTCTCCCTTCAAACATGAAGCAAAACTCATATTGTAAGCCATAGAAGATACAAGAACATCTTCTGGTAGCAGATCCAGCTTCAAGTCATGAATGAAGCCTGCAGTTAACACATCCCTTATTAAAAATATCTTGGCCCTGTCAATGGCTTTTGAGGGTTTCTTGGGAGGAGTTTTGTGATTCTGATACAGGCTTGATAAAAGTATTTACTGAACAGAATACACAAGCAGCTGTATTGCCAAATCCAAGATTAACCTCTTCACTCCTGACCTTTCCTGTACCTAATCTTCTATTTCACCTAGCTAGCATGCCATCAGCTTAACATGGCCAAAATTGACCTCTTTGTCTTCCCACCAAAGCACTGCATCACCAGGATCTCCCGTCACTCAGGCCTGTAGTAAAAACGTAATTTTTATTTCACCTTTCCCTAGCCTTCCTAATCCAGATCATAAATAAATCTTTCTGCAGCTTCTCCTACACATTAAAGATCATTTTCATCCTTTTTGCCTGCACACCTAAATGCTCACTTAAGCTCTTGATTCTCATTTTGATTCATTTATTCTCAAGATACATTACATCGTATCAACCATTCCCTTTCAGCCCTTCCTAAATGCAGGTTTTAGTTTTATCTCCATTTAGGTTTCATCACGATGGGTAAAAATTTCAAAGGCATAAAAGTCTAAAACTCAAAGATCCTTGAATCCATTTAGGATTCTGAATGAATATGGGTTATTTTTGTAAGCATTCATGCAGCTCAAGATGCAGATTATTATTAGACACATGATCATCTACAAAAGCTTCTCCTCCTGACAATGGCACATAAGCCCCTAAGAATCTTGGAAACTGGACAATTTTACACTCTCATCTACTCTTGTAAGCCTTCTGCCATCCTCTTACATTTCACACACCCATTTATTTTGGTATCATTTCCTAATTTTGTCCTTTTTTGCCTCATCTTGTTGGGCACTTTAAATTATACTTTTTCTGTTACCATCTATTTTAAATACAGCTTTGCACCTCATCCCATAAATACCTAAAATTCCATTTCATATCATGCCTTTGGCATAAAGCATCTTCTGTATATTTCCTCCTTAATGGCCCATCTAACTCTAAGTAGCAGTTCATTAATGCCACTTCATTAAGATGCTTAAAGCTACAATAGCAACAAAGCAAGGAACTATTCACATAAGGAATGTATATGTACATAAACAACACATATTTGGTGGCATATTGTCACCCTGCTTACATTACATTCTAACCCATGTCATTCCTGAGCTGTACCATGAGACTGAGTCTCCACTGGGAACAATAAATCTTCTACCTACACATACATTGAGCCCATAAGTTCTAGTAATTCACGGACAGAGACTACACAGGAAATTATCAAACACTCAACATTAAAATTTTGAAGACAGCCATGCAGAAGTATAAATGAACAGTACTTCATTCTTTCCTGGTTTTCTTGCCATCTCTCATATACAACAGTAAAATTTTGTTGAATTTACTATTAGAATTCTAAATTTTGGGGAGCAAATTTTAAAAAAAAGTGTTAAAGTAGAGAGAAGCATTTTTATGTTGTTAGCCAGAAAAAAATCATGAGGGTACTGCAGTGTCCCCTGAGGCAGCAGCAGATTAGCAAGAGTGGGCCACAGCTGACTCAAAAAGCAAAGTGAACCAGAACCTGTTGATGTTCCAACAGCCTGATCTGAGTCCATGTGCTGAATGTCACAGAGGGATGTTTCTGGGCTGTGAAGGACACCAGGTCCTGTGTTGTGCTGAAGTGACAAGTGGGGACAGGACTGGAGATCAGTGGGCCATGGCCCTCAGCCTGCACCCATCCACCTCCATTCTGGAAGGGTGAGAGGACTGCTCCCTAGGAACAGTGTGGCTTAGAGGTTCTGTTAAAAATTTTGTTCTTTGAATCCAAAAAAATACAAACTATCCATGATATCAAAATTCACTTTCTCCTGTTTGGTGGCCTGTCCTGTTCCCTCTGCCCTAAACTAGCATTATTGCTAGGTTTTGTTTTCAATGTGTCCAAGTCCCTATCTCTGTAAAGAAAGAACATCCCCCAAGCTGTTTGCTCAGTTCAGGTGATGCTATAATTCCTGCATGCACCCAGCCAGCCACTTCCTTTTTACTGCATAGGCTTCCACTCAGTCTGTGGTTTATCTTCACAAATGCTACGGGGAGCATGAAGGGCATAATCTGAGTAGGCAGCCATGACTGTGGAAGAGGAAGGAAAGAATTGCTTCTGCTGGCATTTGTGCCACACTAAATGACTGTATCACCATGATTTTAGACCATGACCAAATCACAACTCTAACTTGTCAGATATTCTTAATTACAAACCTTTACCTTCTGGATTAATTTTTAAGCCATACATATGCAAATTAGCACTGTGCAACAAACTAAAACACCAAAGAGAAGGTATTTAGCAGCTTTCATGGGCAAACTTTATACATAACTAAATTACTAAGAAGAAATGCAGAGTTCTTTTCTATCCACAACAGAAAAGACATATGCTCTTCTATTTGTACATTAATTTCACAGCTATAAAGGAATATTTAATTATTCTAATAAAAAAAATCAGCTTTTTATTTAGTCAACCCTACTGCATTTTTATGGTTGTTGCTATTAGAATGCTTTTGAGAAGCACTAAATGTGACAGCAAAACCTATCATATCTATTTTATAAAAAGAATTCTACCTTAAAGCCAATATAAATTCCTCCTGTAAAATACTTGGATTTTTTCCTTCAAAGAGGTACTAAAACTTCCCCCTTTAATTCATTAGTTTTCATTCAACTTTGACTGCTGCTATAAAATGCTATTCCTTTTTTATGATACCATGATCAGGTTTTTTGGCTTACCATAAAGTAAGAGAACATCAATCATTTGTATTATTCTATCATGATCAGCGCTCAGGTGGGAATGCTCAAGTAATTTTACTAAATCATGCATTACTTACAGCTCTCAGTTAAAGAAAAACAAACCACTGAATCCAAAACTGTGGTTAGCAAAGAAATATGAATTGCCTTTTTCTATATGTATTATTAAAAATCCTTTACAAACAAAGGCCTGATACTGAAGCCAAAACCAGTTCACATTAGATACATTTAGGGATGAAGCACTAAGAAATTTCTGGCAGAAGTGTTAATTCAGCACATTTCAATGGTGGAATAAAATGGCCAGCACAAGCATTAATCACCTGATATTATCTTTTGTATAACAGCACGTACTCCTCTCCTGCTCTTTAATTGTTGCTAGCTGAAATGGCATTTGAGCTGAGGAGAGACATGAGGATTAAGGTCATAATGATATACAACTAGAACTGCTTTGCCAGGTGCTCTGCTGAGTGTGTCTTGGCCATGACTGTCAAGGCCCTGATTCTGCTAAAAGTTGTAATCAAGACACCCAGACAGTTGGAGAAACAGAAATTACCCCCAGCCTAAGAGGCATGTTGGCATGTCCCAGTTTCTCATAAAAGAACATTTTTAACCAAGAGATCAAGAATTGACAAGACCAAGAATGTGTTTTTCTTCTGTCTCATGGCAGAAAGAGTAACTGTGAGCACAAGACACTTTTCCACATGGGAGTATCACTATTAACAACTCCCTCATCAAGGTGTTCCTCATACTAGATTTCTTACATTCTTACATCTGTCCAGAAGCTTGAAGACTTCCTTCACATTCCTCCCTTTATGTTTTGGTCAATGTAGCTTCCACAAACACTACTGGATACTCAGCCCCAGATACAACTTTGTTATCTTGGTGCGTATCACCACAAAAAGCACTACAAATAGTGCCATTAACACCACCAGCTTATTTCCACTGGCCCTAAACTTGAGCTGCAAATCTATGGGAATAAAATTATAGGCTTTTCTGCATAAGCCTTGGTTTTAGGTTGCAAGATGTAGCTAGGGGTGTGTACTCAACTGCCCCACCTCTAACAGATAGCAATAATCTCCTGTTCATTGGGCAGTTTTCTTTATTTCTTCCACAACCAATCCTCCCTTTAGGAAATATCTTCTCTTAATGGGTCATTGAGTGTCACTGCATGGTTGATAAAATTACATCATCCCACTGGAGAGGATATGCCCAGGGGGAGGAGCCAAGCATTGCTACCTGGATATGATCTGAGATTTGGAACACCAGAGTAGCCTTTTCCCACTGGGTTCCCAGAGGAGCAGCTTTCTTCTCCACTGGATTCCCAGAGGAAGACCAGGCCCAACTACACCCCCCCCTGGATCTCCAGAGAAAAACTCCACCCTTCTACAGGATCCCTGCTCCAACAGAACCCTGCTCCAGCAGAACCACACCTGTCACTGCAGGAGGACTGCAGCCACCATTTAATCAGACTGTCGCCAACACCCTGACCCACAGGGTGTCAGGTTGTATTCTGACTCTGTCAGTGGTTTGGTTTTTTTGTTTTTTGGGAGTTTTTTTCCCTATTGCATTCATATTTTGAATTTTCCTATTAAAGAGTTGTTATTCCTATTCCCGTATTTTTGCCTGAGAGCTCCTTAATTGCAAAACTATAAGAACTCAGAGAGAGGGGGTTTACATTTTCCATTGCAAGGGAGACTCCTGCCTTCCTTAACAGACACCTGTCTTTTCAAACCAAAACAGCCTTGTACGTACATTTTTGTTAAACTTAATCATCTTCTAGCTCTCAAAATTAAAATGAAAACATGCAAGCATGTCTCTAGATCCAAAACATGTTAACAAAGAAAGAATGGGTTACAGCCAGGGAAAAAAATGTTTTAGACTATATCTCTGGACAACTAAAAAGAACATAATTAAAAACATCTATTCTCTTGCCTGCAAAGAGATATTGTGCTAACAAATTTATGAAAATGCAACAAACTCACAAGTAGAGAAAAATGACTGGTTAGTTGCTTGCATATTTAAGAGGATGAGGGAGGAAACAACCTGACTTCAACCCCTAGAGACTTACAAAGAATCTCTGCATCTAAAAAAAAAAAAAAACCAAAACACTGTTGCCTGGGGGTTTGGGCTGAGAAAGTGCCAATCTTGTTCAAGTGGAAAAATACATCCCAAAGTCATACTACAGAACACTGGCTCCAGGGAGCACCTTCTAACAGGAAAGCCACACTTTAATTTTGGTAATACCTGGATTGGTATTACAGGAATATTTGCTAGGGCAGCAGTCTTCCCATATTTTTTGTGGGCTGTGGATACTGAGCTGCTTTAATTCCTATTTCCCATCCCATTTGTCTCAGGGTGGCTCACATCCACACTGCTCTGTGCAACCACTCCCTGGTTGCAGTTACACCACATGGAGCTCCATGAAATCTCTGGATTGGTCCCTACAGCACAGATATTCAGGCACTGGCATCTTTAGCACATTTACATAAAGCACATCTCCAACTGCTCAACAGCCACTGGATTTTGTCTAGGGATGCTCATGCCATATCACACAGGGGTCAGGGACTGATGTGGCACCATGGAATGAACACCATCCAGGGCACAGGCACCCAGACTAAGAGGGATGCCACCTGAACCACAAAAATCGGAGGAATAGTTAGGAATGTACTGAATTAATCTGCCAGACCTGCACAGATGTGTAACACAAACTACAGTAACAACAGTGCAAACTACAGTACAGTAATGCAATGTGATTGATATGCTGGCCCATCTCACAAGTCCTATTTGTTTTCCAAAAGATCTCAAATACTGAATCAACCTCTAACAGACATTATTCTTGTTCTAGACATTCCAAATTGAAAAGGAATCTAGGTGCTCAGTTTTAACAAACACAAAAATAAAAACCTACATGCAGCATTTATCTTAGAAGTTTTAAAAAGCTTTCCATATGGCACTGGGAAAAATTCAAGTCCCAAGGTGGGGAGAGGTACAGCAACTGACCCCAGGAAAAAAGTTTTTAAAGACCCCTAGAAAAAGTAGACTTGTTTTTAAAGTATGGTTGGCACTGACAAAATTAAATTACTTGCAAATGCCATCAGGAATCAATTTTTTTCCTTCTCACCGTGTTCACATACTCAGCTAATGAAATGGTTAATCCTTACTGAGACTGGGCGATTGCTTGGTGGTAAGAGTGAAAATGGAAAATCAAGTTACTGAAATATCTTGAGAGATGGTATAAGATTCTACAACTAGTCACAGAGTAAGCAAAATAGTATTTTGTAGATGCTAGTATAGGTTAAAGTTCCTCTCATTTATTTCCCTATTTATATGTTATTTCAGTGGAAAAAACCCAGAAAAATTAGTAAATATCATACACATAAGCAACTAGAAATTCTTACCTAAGTATTTTTTGTAATGCTACCATTTTGCAGGGAAACTTCCAAAGCACACCTTGCATATCCTAGTCCCCATATTAGTTATTTACTTCTGGAGAGTTTCATGCATGTGGGGATATAATTTCCAGGTATTTAGGAGCTGAGATAGTTAAGGGTGAAAAGTGCAAGCAGGCAACCCCAACTGTGCCACACTTTGGGGCTGCCAGGGTTGTCTCTACTTGAGGAGACACCCTGACTCAGGGGGTTGCATTTGCTCTTTCCAGGCAGCACCATCCACTTCTCTGTGCTGGGCTGTTTTGGCATTTGCATCACTGTGCTTAGCACAGGAGGGAAATAAGACCCCAAAAAAAAATAGTTATAGACATCTGGACCTCTCTGCCCACAAAGGTCTGGCTCAGCTGCAGTCTTGGACACATCCCTCCCATGTTTTCCTTGAAGAATTTGAGACAAGTGGACTGATTCTCTCTTCCCCCTTCCTCTGTGACCTCCCCAAGTTTATTGCTTGGGCATGGCATATTCTGGCAAAACAATTAGAGCCTCATGAGTGCTGGGCAGAAGAAGTAAGCAAAACTTTCTCACCTGCCTACTTAATTCTAAAAACTTTCCTTAGGATTAAGCCAAGCCCTTTATTTTTAATATCCATGAAATAGAACAAAGTGTCAAGACCTTTGAAGTTAGTCCTGGCTTGAGCAGGTGGTTGAGCTGGCTGCCAAGTACTGAAGTTTGTTTTCCCATGTCTTTGTAGTTGGAACATATGCACTTAAGATGATGTTCAATCTCCCCTTTCCTCATGGTTGCAGCTCATTAATCCTTATTCTCTGCTTGTCACCTGACCAAAAAGAAGATACTTGCCAGCTTTCAGTTTTCAAGTTCTGCTGTCTGAGAAACAAAAGATAATATGTGTTCCCTTGAGCATGTCTGAAATAAAGATTATCTTCCTCAACAGATATTCTACAGCATAGCATTAATACATATAATTCTGATGTAAAGCCATTTACATAATCACATAATGCTTTACCTGAGTCCTCCTGAAGTTTTGGTACTGCAAGTGCAATTGTTACCTGAGCTTGGTAGATTTATAATCTAATCATATAATTTTCAACGTTTAAATAGGAAGAGCTGGAATCTGTAATAAGTTGTGGTTAAGTTGAAAGTACACAGCCTATTGACTTAAGGAACTTGCTAAAATTATTTTAAGAAATTTAGTAATCTTATTTTGGTCTTCCTATTTTGATTGGGTTTAAATACACAGTAGTCATTATTCTAGAACTAGGATTATATCCTGCATACATGGAGTAATTGCTACTTAGGTCATGGGAAAAGAGCCCCTGAGAATAAAGACTGTTTCATACTTGTTCCTGAAACAATTAGAAAAATGGACATTTTAAATAGAGAAGAGAGGCAGCCCTAACAAAGTGTCTGAGATGCTGGAACACAGTAGAAAATAACCAATGTCTCATCACTTCCCATGTTTCTAAAAATATTTACTGTCAGAAATAATGTTTACTGCAATATCAGTAGATGTTGCTTTATAGTACTGCACTGTTTCTAGATGGGCAATAAGTCACACACACCTAGGAATGTCTTTGCATTCACTTGGAATAACTGTACATAAAGCTCATTTGTCATGCTTTTGTAAAGGGCAGGTCTTTCTGCCTGCTCTTATTTCTCTTTTTAGTCATGTTAACAAGAAAGCAACCAGAACATCACCACAAAAGAAAAGCCCCAAACCACACAAGCCTAAACCTGTATGAACTGGACACAAATACATACAAATACAAATGTGCTGAATCTCCCTCTTCAGCAGTGTGCATTTATGCAGTTCTCCGTGCTTTCATTTGCATCTCTCTGTTCCCAGTAGTGACTTGGGCACTGGAGAGTTTTCTCTTAAGGAAAGCAGTGCTGATTGATCGCTGCCAGCTCCCCCCACTGCTCCTCATGCCGAGCCCCTCACAATGGGCTCATTGCTTCCTTCCATCACCTCAGCCTGAATGCCTGAAGCAATGTATCCCTATCTAAGCTTCAGATCAGGTTTTCAAGGAGCAAAGGACCTAATTAAATCAACTGGAAAAGGAGTTTAATCAATAGCAAGCTATAAACTCACATCTTTGTTTTATCTGTAAATACATAAATTACAAAAGAAAAGTTGAAAGCAGCAAAAGAGATTGAGAGAAGCACTATCCAATCTACACTACCTAATGCTCCCATTAAATTAAGCCTCAAACTATTCAAAAAGAATAGCTTGAATTTCAATCAGGAAATGCAAGATTGATTGTATGCTTTGATTGAGGCAGGTGAAAAACTATAATTTACTCTCTGTTTTCAGCTTATTTCAGCTTGCAATTTCTGCTCTTTAACAATTCCTTCCTTCAGCTATTCAAGGTACAGAATTCTATTCAATTTCCTGTAGTGTTAACTGTACACTTCAATCTCTGCCCATTTGATTGGAATGCAGCATAATAGATACAAATACTGGTCAAATACATCTTTATTATTCAGTCTTTACAGTATTTTTGCAATGTGGTATCTCCACAGCACCTAGCCTTTTGTGTGCTGATGAGAGGGACTCTGGCCATCCAGACAGCCTTGATAACCACAAGTACCATTATGGTTTCCCCACTGCATGAAAACTGTCAGGTTTTCTGCTCTGTTCACATAATTCATAGCATTTATGCCTTTATAAGTCACAGGCCCTTTCACTGTTTTCATGGTCTTGTGTTTCTAAGCTCCTGTTCTAGACCACCAGGCTGAAGCAGTGCTAAACTCCATCACACCACACGTGATGTCCAACACCATTTACCACACTCAGACATACTTGGTCTTAAGCAGTTTCTTAAAGAGTGAATTTTAAAAAAATGCAGGGTGAACTTTATATAGCAGGCATAACTCAATACTGAATTTCCATTCCATCCCACTCGGCCTGCATTGCTTGATTTTACAAAGTACTAGGCAAACATTCTTCTCAAATTTGCCTTCTTGTATCTGCATGCTGATACCTTCACATACAAAATGACAAAAAAGGATTACATATTTCTAAAATATCACACAGCATTCACCTAAAGGACCCCCCATCCTAGATTTGCAGCTTGCTTTCCATAGATGTATATGGAGGTTCACTTGTAGCCAGAATTTCTCTCAAATCTCATGGTCACAGACACATCTGAAGTAGTTTTCACTTCTGTTTAAAGCAAGCACCAAACTGGCATGGAAATGGCAGTAAAAGTGTACCTGAATGGGTGAATATAATCTTTATATAATAGCAACTTTTTTTTCCTGGTAATAGTTGCCAAAACTAAAATAAATAAATCTGACTTCTTTTCCCCCTCCTGCCATCCTTCAAAACAAGATTTGTGCAATCATATGCCACATACTCTGAATCCAAGACCATGGCAGATGTGGAATCTGCTCATAAACTGCACCCAAGTTTGGGAGAAGGGAGTCTCAGAGAGAAACTCCTCCTGGGTGCCCTTCAGTGAGAGCACTCATGGATGTCTCTCTTCAGGTGCCCATCTCCACCCCATGGAATTGCAGCAGGGTCTCTCCTCACCCAACAGCCCCTGCCCAGCCCAGGCAGTGAGTTTGCACATCTGGTCTCTGGGCAAACCACCACTGTCAAACAGGCAGGTAGGGAAGGCTGGACCAGGCACCTGACAGACAACATCAATTTTGGAAGGATGGGGCTGCACTAGAGGTGGAGCTGTCAGAACTGGGATGTGACAGGACAAAAGCCTGGAAGAACATGCTTCATTTCCCTACAAAAGGACTAAATCACATGCCTGCCAAAAAAAAAAGGGGAAGTCTAATCATGTTTCAAAGGAATATTATTATGCTAGTGACAGACACCAATTCACTTTTCCCATCATCATTAATTCTGCAAGGAAACTGCAGTAAGACGAGTCAAAATCTATGCCTATCCCTACAGTAAATCAAGTTTTTCTACAACAAAATCTTAGATATTCAATGGAGTCAGATATTGAGTTTAATAAAACAAATTATTCAAAAAGAACATTGCTTCATAGCATTGACTCAGTATTTTCTTAGGCTGTTATTCATCTCCAAAAAAACTTAGGAACCCCATTGTTGTATTTGGCCTACAAATCACTGACTTCCATTCAGCCTGCAGTAATATTTTCTCCTCTTCCCATATTTCAGGGCTCATTTTATTACTGTCTATATAAAAAATATGGAGAAATATAACTTCATATTTTAAGCCTTGCTTAATTAATTAAATGTAAAGAACTCTATATCTTCCCACAAAACCTACATCTTATTGATGGTTACAGCCATGCCATTTGGATATGTAACTTCAGAAAGAGAATGAGGAAGATACTTGTCCTTAATTTCTAGCTCTCTTTTAACATCAGCAAAACAAGTCACTCAAAAAAGTGAAGAATGAACAATTCTAGGGAAAGTTACTTAATTTTTTTTTAAAACCAGCTTTACTTAGTAAAATCCCTTACTAATGTTTTTAGGCAAATAGAAGAATGAAATTATTTATCCTTACAAGTGATAAAGAGAACAAATAACTTAAACCTTCAGTACACAAACCATTAGGCCCCTGCCAAAAAATTTCCACTTCTGCAAGAAGAACTGGAAAAAGGCACATCTGAAACACACCCTCCACCCCTAATTGGTAGTTATGAAAAATAACTAATATACCTGGAAACTACTCCTCTTTGCACATAAAGAGTTGAATTTTGCTATTTTCTTGACAAGTTTGAACTACAAAGCAAATTTGCAATTTTGATGAAAATAGCAACCAACCAAAAGGGTAAATTATACAGCATGTAGTCAATTGTTCAGCTTTTAAGTTACAGTAAACAAATAATCAATTCCATCTGCCTGTATATCAGACTGATCACGTTGTAAGGAGCTGAGCTTACATCTTGAAAATGTAATCAACAGTAAAATCAGAGGGCCACTTTAAAGAAACACACTTACTGTTAAGCTTTGTTTTGTCCCTCATCTTTAGGTAGAAAAGTCTGTGGACAGGAAACTCTTATTTATTGATCATCAGCTATTTTCATTTTGGATCCTGTTTGCAACTAAACCTTGGGTCACTTACAAATGGTAAGAAAATAATTGTTACATGCCTACAGTGACACTCAAACTTGCATATTCAGTTTTAAAGCTAAAATCATTTTTATGGAAGTAATTCTTTGGTCTTTTGATCCAAAGACATTAAACAGGCAGATCCTTCCAAGCATATGTCCCTAAAAAATAAAATTGACTAAATGGCAAAAACATTAAAGCCACATAAAAAGGTGTTTGAAGAGCAAAAAACCAGCCTAAAGTTCTCATTATATGCAGAAAAACATGCTACTTCAAAATAAACACTTCATTACAGTAGTTCAAGAAAATGCCAAGAGACTACAACTGTTGACATTTATATAAACAATTAAATGTGATTAATGAAAGGCAGAGAGGCTAAATCAAATCTAGTTTATGATCACTAATTTCCAACTCCTGATAATGTATTGGCAGCATTTTTTATTTTGATGAAGTAAGTTTTTAATCTCTGTTGTTAACTCTTTTTGTTAAATGCCCAGGTTTCCACCACATCTGGCTTCTAATTACACATAAAGAGCAGCTGCTAAAATGTGTGCTACCATTTGAGGCAGGAGATGTCATTTTCACTCACAAACATATCAGCTCTATGCATCATTTATGTTTCGTGACAGCCAAAACCTCTTCAAAATTACATTTCCCTACTCCTAGCAGCTGGGTTGGGCTTGTGTAATCTGAAGAGTCTTTACAAGATGCACCAAAGAGCAAAATGAACCTACATGGATCTATTCCTCCTAGAGTACCAGTCTGAACCTCACAAAACACTGAACACCTACAAGGCCTGTTGAAGTAACCAGCATGTACAGATGCTTGGCAGTGCAAGAAAACTGATAAAATAAACTAATTTAAAACAAACGTGAAGGCTTAACACAAATTTTAACCCATTTAATATTGCTACAGTTTGAGGACCAGACACTCAAGTTCCCAAATCCTCCAAGACAGGTAACAAAAATGACACGGAAAGAGGACAGTATTGTTCACTTTGTATTTAAAAATAAAATCCTTCATAAAGAAATTTTAATCTTATATTTCCAAACTAAACACCAGAAAACACACCCGAACTCTAATGTTGATAACAAGTGTGCAAGTATTTCCTTGGTTTGCTTTCTCCCTTTGGGTGATATTTGACTTCAGTATTTTTGCACATTTGGTTTTTTTGATGGAAATGAAATAAAAGATTATGTTTTATTCTAATATTTTTTCACTTCCAGCCCAGACTTCTCTTCCTGGTGTTTTGGTCAGGTTTTTTTTTTTAACCTTCCAGAATCAAGTCCAGGAATTCTACTGCCTTCAATAAGTACTGACATTTTCTGCCTATGAAAATCTAAGCCTATAAATCCCAATGAAATTCTATGGTCAGCTGGTGGTACTTGTAGACACACATTTAACTTACTATTTGAAACATTGCAGAGTAAAAAAAGCAGTTATTTGTTGCTAAAATCACAGTATTTATATAAATACTCTACCTGTTCAGGCATGTTGTTCTTAACATTAATTTGTACACACAATGATGTAAACTAAGAATTTTGGACATTACAGCTTGGAACTAACACCATGACCTCAAGATTATGATTTCAAAAGAAAATATTAAAGCTGTTTGCCTTCCAAATTTTTCAATTTTTATTCTGCTTTACAAAATTAATGTGGAATTTTTTACTCTATATTTACTCATTCAAAACATCCAGTAAAACTTCGCTACAGAAAGGTTGATGTTGTCTCTTTGCTGCCCTTAATAAATTACCAAGCAACTCAACACTGCAAATGGCAGGGGGAGGTGATACCTCTCCCTGTCTCACTGTGGCTTTCAAACATCCTTCAACTTTGTCCACAGAGCAATATGTAAAGAATGGCAAAGTTCAAGTGTTCTTTACATTTGATATTTTAATACTCCACTTCATTGTCTGCAAGGGTAAAACAAATTATTAATATCCCTGTGCAAATTGTGATTGTCTGAAGGATGTCAACATTTGGATAACTGGAAGTCAGAGAAACTGGATTGTGACAATTTTCCCATTTCTCATGGATTATGGAACAGCTGTCAGATGGTAACAACTTGCACTATTAAGCTAGTCTGCATTTGAACTGGTGACCTAGGAGTGAAATATTCTCTCTTATGACCGTTCATTCTCTCATTAACAAGGCCCCTGAGTCTTTTGCTTTCCACTGAATAGTTCTTCCTTTTCCCCCCTCTTCTTTTTTTTTTTTCCTCCTTTCCCAAGTTGGATGTATTTTCCTGATTATCCAGTAGGATCACTCCAACTGGTGCATCTCTTTCAGACACCTGTGATCAGGGACTGAACAATTCCTGGCTGGAAACTTAAAATGGAGAAGGTAAAAGACAAAGAATATGTTTATTGTGCCACGTAGGTGAAATACAGGTTGTAAATAATTTGAAGACTAAAATCCAAAATGAAGGCTAGGATATAAAGTATAATGCTACATTTTTATAGATGTACATATCCACACATTAGCACTTCCTACATCACATTTGTCAGCACTGAGACTGAACAAGGAAAGCAGAGTTCATCCTGATGGAAAAGCACCGAGTTCAAAAAAGTGATATATCAATATATCTGCCAAAATGCCACAGGAGATGAACAACCTGTCCCAGAAATATCACACATTCTTGCTTTCCAAGTCCTGTAACATTATTAACAAGCTGATACCTCTTAAAGACTCAAGAAACTCCTGCAGGATTTTACTGAACATACCCTGAGGCAATGCATGTTGTAGAACTATAAAAATCACAGAAAGATATACTGGAGAGAAACAAAGACACAACCCCACTATCAAAAGACACAAAACTGTCAAAGTGACTATATATTTATTCACTAGAGATGCAGAAAACTAGGAGAAACATAAAAGAGGAATAGGCAGCCACCACTTAATCTTCAAAGCAAGGAAGAGTGGATGACAGCCAAACATAGAGGAGCAAGAAGAACAACAATAATAAACTATCATTAAAAAAGCATAACAGGCATTTAGTAGCCTGAAATCACAACTATGTTTTCACTCATCCTTCTTGGCATAATGGACTAGAAGGAAAGTGGAATGGCAAAAAGGGAAGGAACTTACCCATATTTAAAAGGGCACTTATATTCATGGCACTTCGCATATTTAAAAGACTTGGCAGAGTTAATTCCATGGATATGCAAGACTGTATAGGACTTAGCAGTAGAACAGCACCACAAGAGTAGGCTAGAAATTCTAAACCACACTTGTGTCAGTTTTTTACAAAAGCAAGCGAAATAATTGGTTACTGGCTTTCTGTTATTTTTTATAATCAGATTTTGCAAATAAGTATAAAATCAGGTTCTCAACCAATATATAATAACTACATATATAAATAAATACTTATATCATTCAGCAAAGGGCATATAAACCTGAGGCATATAAACCAGGCATCTTTTTCAGTCAACTTGGCAATTAAAATTAAATCTGGACACTCTTACAAGTGAAGGTGCTACTTCATGTTTCAACACTTACTTTTAACAGGGATTCTAAATGTGTTGGTGTTTCTGCAAGCTGGGGGTTAAATTACTCTCTCCTCCATCTGAACCATAACCAAAAAGCATTTTATGAGTGCAATAATGCACTTCAATAAATGGAGCTCACAATGGATACTCACTTTTCTCTGGGGAATGAAGGAAACTTGTGTTCTCTTTCTGCTTCACAACACATTGGCAGTCTGAGGTATCCTTTGAAGGCACAGAGCCCGCTGTATATTACTGGATTTATTTCACTTATAGAGATGCAGGAAGCAGTTAAGTACAGCCCCTCACCTAAGGTTTAACTATTCTCATCTCTCCAACTGTTACCTTTCTTACTTGTGCAGAAACTAACGAATTATTTCTTAACTCCATCTGAGTTCCCATTTCCATTTTGGGAAATAAAAATTGTGAGGTAATCATAGAAAACGGTCTTAAAGTTAAACCCCATATATTTAAATTCTCTTATTTATACTACAATGGCCATTCTATTACCATAATAATAGGTATATGAATATAAATAAATGCTTCACTTCATTTTTGTCAGCATTTGCAGAAAACAATATGACAGAGAGCAGGGCTCCAGGGACTCATGTGACATTATTAAACAATCTCTTTGCCTAGGATATGCCTGTAGCTGCCCTGCTACAGGCAGATTACACAAAGGAAGATTTGCTGTTGGCTTTTCAATGGAAGTCTCAGAGACTTACACAAAGAATTTGTTAATGGGAATGCAAATAGCATCACCTGTATAAAGTAAATAAAAAACCTAACACAAGAAAATCCCAACAATTTAGCACTCATTTAAATACTTTCTAAAGGATGCTTCTCTGAGGGGGCCCTTGTGAAGACTTTCTGCATGCACCAAGGAGCAGCAGCTAAGATTTCCCATATAAAATCTCTATTAATGCTTTACTATTCATTTCAAAAACAATGAAATACAACAGGTTTTTAGCTTCAGAGGCCATGAAACTTAATAATAATGTATCCTAACAAAAAAGTGCACAGTATCAAGTGCTATATTACTGGATGTAACTCACCAAACTCATTTCTGAAAATTTAATAGCAACCTGTATGTGCTAAAGCATCCAAATTAATTTTAGACAATTGTTTTTAATGGAAGTGCACCATATATTATAGAGCAGTTTAAAATGTCAAGAAACTTGGGATGCTCTGCTGCAAAAAGCATTTCCAGTATTCCAGCTGGGGAATATCCTACACTGCCAATGCTCCAGGAGAGAGCTTGTTACCACTTTAAAGTGCAGAAGGAAGAGAAGGGGTGTGAGGGCAAATCAAACCTCTCAGTGGGACTCCTCTAAGGACAGATTCCTGCTGGTCCTGGGCATATTGGATAGCACCTCATACCCTGAGAAAAGTCAGGAGGGTCAGAGTCATTATTCATAGTAGAAGGCTACTAAAGTAAAGATTTAGAAGGTCATTAGAGATCATTTAAACAATAGCCTTTAGTTTATTCAGCAAAATAAGGGGCACTCTCATTTCCACATGTAATCACTTGGAGACAGATACAGTTCTGCAGTCTACAAGCTAAAAACTACTAATTTTTTTAAATTAAATGTGGCCAATTAACTTTTTTATATTTTGCATTTCAAGTGCACTTGAATGTCAAAAAATCACAAATTTCCAATACTTATAAAGTCCCATGGGGAAAAAATTAAATATGGACAGTATTAACAGCTTGACCCATAAATTTGTTTAAAATTAACAAGGGGGGGGAGCAGTCTCCAAAAAACCTATGGATCACATAGCACACCTGGGGCCACCTAGATGGAACTACAAGGCAAAGGTTCCATGCAAAATTTCCCTGAATGAAGTTAAGCTAAAATCACAGGTCTGAAAGGAATATTTTTTGACTTTTCAAAAATTATTAAAAACTTGATGTGAAGAAATCATTTAGAGTCCTAATGTGAGAGCTGAATTTTTACACTGTCTCACTGCTGATCTTTAATAGCTTTTTAGATGGGCATCAATTGAGGATGAATTTAGAAAGAAATAAAAAACCAAGCAGAAAGTTACATGGCTGTATAAAATGGCAATATAAGAAAGCCATTTGTGAATATATTAAGCCTGACCTTAAACAGGTGGAAATTCACAAAGCTTCCTTTTACACCAGCTGAGAACCTGACCTATGGAATTTAAGGTGACATTTCCCATCAATCTTTTATTTTTTTCATGCCCATTGACAGTTTTCTATGTATTGTATGAACCAATGTGAACTAAATCTATTAGCTGCTGTATTCAAGAGTCAGCATGATGACATTAGAAATAATAAGGATCAAGTTCAGCTCTCTTTCCTTCTTTCCTCTTTTATCATGCTTTACAATTCTCTTTCAGAACTTGATAATTCTCCTCGGCACCATTCAGGCTACCTTGTCTTATTTCAATAAATAAAACAATCTGAAAATTAAAGTGGAGTGTGTAGAAAGAAACGTAGAGATTAAGGATAAATTGAAGATGCTCTAAAGCAGTAAAAATAAATTGATTTTTATTGCAATGAAGCCACCTGTAAAAGGCTCCTTCAGCAATCTTGTACCCTGTGATAGAGGCTTGACCTGCCCATACACCAAAGCACAGAGGGTGAGGTTCACTACAAAGTCACTCCTCAGCTGAGGACCATCCTTAGCACAGGTGGGAAGAGAAGGGACAGAGGCCTGGCCCTTGCCTGCAGCACTCCAACTCACTCAGTAAGGCTGGTATAGAATTTGTGCTTCCTTGGAAAAGCAAAAGAGAAACAAGAAATTACCTGCATTTAGATTTTACTTTTATTTCCCAGGAGCATTGGAGATACTGCCTTTTATTTGGGGTGATAAATGGGACAACCATCATGTGCAGAAAGATCTCAGGTGCAGAATACAGGTGTGTAAAATGTAGAGAGTAACAAGCAGAAGAAGGGGACATAAGAAAATTAAATGTGAACTTCTGATAAACAACAGAATTGTAGTAAGAAAAACAGCCTTCTTCTGCAATGGGATATAGCCAGAATCCATTTATTCTACAATAAAAAGTTCAGCCTGAAATGGAAATCTTCTTACTAACTAGAAAACTGCAGCAAAAGAACCTGTAGTTAATATTTGCATTGTGCCACTGGATATTACTCCATGCCACTAATTTGGCAGTGCATCTGCTCTTCAGTGCACTCAAAGCTGCAAAATTCTTTGAATATATCACAGAATGTGGTAGAGGGAAGTTGGAGATTGTGGCAGCTGCAAAGGAAGCAGTTTGGATCTAGCATTTGGGAGCAAATTAACAAATAATACAAAGTAGCTAATTGATCATTGAGAATGCACTCTCATGTCAAGAATCTTGGCTAGTAAGCCAAGCTGATGAGGGCTTCGAACCAATCTCACTTGGCTACAGCTCTTGGGCTTCCAACATCTGTTACAAATAAATTGACCCTGCTTTCTGATGAAGTTTATCCTCTTACCCTCAAGAGCCCTCAAAAAATGGTCTCTGAATGTAGGAAAATAAAGTACAAGTTCTTTCACCTTCCACACACCAGTCCCAATCTGCAAGCTCCAGCACCAACCCCTCAGGTTGCTGAGATATTATAAATTTCTCACCCAAGTTCAATCCATGCATATCATCAGTAAACATTTAACTTCAATAAAATGTCATGTTTATTCCTCAAGTACTTTTTTTGAAGCAGATTCTGTTTCCTAAATACATTAACTCATTTCACAGCTGTAGTTAGTCTCGAAAAGAAACAGCAAAAACACACAAAACTAGAAAAACAACCCAAACGCTTATCAGTACCCACATCCTGGAAAAAGAACTTCACTCACATACAATTTTCAAGTCAGACAGCATATCCTGAAACTCCATCTCCGGCCTTTCTTTGAGCCCAGACAAAAGGGGCTTTTAACTACCCTTGAGTGTCTATCACCAATGAAGAAATGCTGTTGTCATCTTGCTGCCAAGCTCCCATACCTTCTCCATGATTTCTCATGGGCAACTCCTCTCAGCACTGACTCCTTTTTCACAGCACAACCAACAAACTCCAACTCTCCTCACCCAGCTAACCCACTCTTTTGTAGCAGTTGTCTCCTCATTGGACACAGCTGTGGCCTGTTAAGGGACAGGGCTGTTCCTAATCTTTGGTGATTGGTATAGCTGCAACTCCTCAGGGGTGGGACTGCCTTCTGCACTATTTTCTTACATTCTATCCTTCCACAATTCCCCCTTTTCTTTTAATTGCAAAGTTGCAACATCTCTGGAAAGATATGTTTGAGTAAATGGATATTATAACATATTGGCATATCTCACTTGGGACTAACAGTATACAAATGTTCAGGCAACACATCACAGTAAGAACATACATTTCTAAGTTCTGATTTAGTTTTCTTTTCAGTCTAGAACATCAACCTAAGGCTTTTCATAAACTAATGTTGTATTTACTATCTTTTGCAGGGTCCTTTGCAAGAAATAGTAAACCCAGTACAAACATATTTTGTATAATTTCTATTTAACTTTGGAATATGTCTGTGCCCTGACCTCGATTCATTGCTCAAACTTACATTACACATAATCAGAAAGCCTTATACTTACACTTATAGAATATTGACAATATCAATGGCTGTACAACTTTGTAAGGCAACTCATAAGAACAAGTTAAAGGCTATATATTAGGGTAGTAACAAATCAACAGTTACATAATTTTATGAAGAGCTATAGAACTTGAACAACATCAATCCAGTATCTGTCGAGTGTACTTATGCTTATGGAATATAAACTTTCACATTTATACCTAATCAAAGATTAATAGCTGCAATTCACACACAAAATGCCCATGTTTCATCACCAAGTGAATACACCATACTGAAAGATAGAGCTACTCTGTCCCCAGTTCCCACTGCTGGTTTAATAATTCTCTTCTTCTACAATTTGCTATATTAGTTGGCCACTGCAAGCCTCTCTTGCCCTGCTCTGTTTTCCATGTGGATGAAACAATCTGTTCTTCACTTGATATGTTATTTCCCATTGTGTCCCCAGCAGCTCACCTGTGCTCCAGGTGTGGAAATCTGTCAGGTCCGGACCAGGCAGCCTCCCCTGCTGCTCTCAGTGCTACGCTGGGCTCCACCTCTGGCTACACCTCGCCCTACAGCCCAATCCTGAATCACATCAGGTTGCTGTGGAGATGGCCACTACACAGCTTTAGAGGGCTTCTCTTACATAATGTCTGTGCAGCTCTGACTCTGCCTCTCAGAGCTCCATGTTACAGCTTGTGTCCCTCTTCTTGGGGGTGCTATCTTATACATCGTCCAGGCTTCTAGGTGCTCAGGTCTGCCTCGCTATAGCTCATCTGGATTTTTAGGCTCACAGGCTCTTGGTCTGCCTGACTCCACTATCATATTTCTCTTAGGTCTGCAGTCATCTTCCTGAATCACCTTGGGATCACATTGCTTAATATTTAAGTCTTTTTTTCCCAAACCACCACAGGATCACCTCCTTACTGCTCTCACTACAGTTCTTTAACCAAATCACCATGGGATCACATTGGGCTCACCAACTGTTGTCATCTTACTGCAAAGCTCCCATACCTTCTCCGTGATTTCTCATGGGCAGCTCCCTGCAGCACTGACTCCTTCACAGCACAACCAGCAAACTCCAACTCCCTTCTCACCCACCTAAGCCACTCTTTTATAGCACTCTTCTTATTGGACACCCCTGTGGCCTGTTAAGGGCAGGACTGTTCCTAATCTTTGCAAGAAAACAATGCAGAAGGTAGTCTCACACCTGAGGAGCTGCAGCTCTAGCAATCACCATTCTATCCCCCCCACAAAACACAGCCACCTTCAGGTACAGGACTCACCTTAAATACAAATTTTTAGGAGGAACCAACTCTCTGGACACAGTCTTTGCTCCTCACCGACATTTTGGTCAAGCTGCTAGAGTGTAACAGTGCAATCCTATCCTGAAGATAACTGACTTGGGATGGCAGATTCCCTCCCACTGTGGGCACCTGGTTAACATTTCAGTACGATCCAAAACTGGAAGGAAATAAAGCTGTTTTTCTCAACATTTCCAGAAGACATCTGACACACAGCCTGCAAGGGAGTCCATCAGAAAACTGCTAAAGCAGATGGTTTTCTCCTCCATTCTCTGCACATTGAAGGCTTTGCTCATTCCCAGTCAGTTCCTCATTGTCACTCATCTGTGACTTCACTCTCCATCTGTATTGCCGTATGCTGAGTGATAAGGTCACATCAAAATCCTATCCACAATTAAAAAACCAAAAATCTTGCTATTTAGCCTCTTAGGCAGACAAGACAAAATTTAACAGCAGTATTAGAAAATTCCTTTAACTCCCATCTCAAATGAAAACATAACAAGGACACGAGTACAAAACTAGGGTTACTTTCAAATTCTGCCTGTGTTAAAGCTTATGGCTCTCAAGCAACTATATACTGGATTGCTTTAGGGTGTTGGTTTTTTTTCAAATCTGATGAAGAGTATTTTCTCTTTATCATACATTTCTGTACAACGAAATAATAGACTATCAGATATTCTTCTTAGTAACCATATCCAGAAAAAAAAAGAAACCTGCAAAGTGGCTGAAGTAAACTATTCCACAACAAAAGGGTTTTCTTTCTCTTTCTGTTGCATGTTACTTCCTCACCCTGGCATTCTAGAGCATCCAACAAAATGGTGGCAAAATTTATGTAGTCACTCAGACCTCCAATGTCCCTAAAACTGCTGACACAATATCCTTCTCTCAGGATGCTACTCCTCATGGGTGATGAAGCAAAGAACACCTTAATCTGCACACGTCAAGATAAGTAAAATTCATGTCAGCTCTTGCAAAACAAAACTACTGGTGCAGAAGGTCACTAACCACTTCAGGCCAAACACTGAACTAAGGAACTTATCCTGCAAACTTTTCCACTACAATGCAGGGTCAATGGAGAACATGAAGATTACCTGAAAGCAAGTGAGGATAAATCCCTGTTGACGGGCTTTTGCATGAGCTGGAATTATTATCCTGAATATTTACTGTTGTTCTAGAGTACTGATATCGGGTTACATAATAAAAGCTGTTACTTATTCCCCTCATAACCTGGGAAGAATTATATTTGTGAATATAGGAAATGGACTACCAGTTCAGCAAAGCCTTTAACCTTGTGCTCTACAACTGTCCCTACTCAGCAAACTCCCTGGACTCAGATGAAAATTTCAAATGCTCTAGGTAATAAACAGCAGTGGAGAAAGCCACTAGATACTGAAATTATCAGCTCAGGGGGATCATTTTTATGCTTATGCAAACTAATGGCAACGTTTCAAATAACATCTTAATAGCTCACATAATCAACCAACACCTACATAACCACAAAAAAAGGAAGGAAGAAACAGCTGAAGTAAATATATATATATCTAAAAAATCATAAACCAGCTAGAATACTTCAAACCATTTTTTTCTGGCTTAGTACTGAGCAGATCAGTCAATGGGGAAATGGAAGGACAAGAACAGTTCAGATAGACAGAACAGCTTCTCTGGTGTGACTGCCCAACTTGTAGCAGCTCCCGGCTGAGGAGGTTCCTAAGTCTGCGGTCAAGCCTTTATCTTTACTCATTATGTTTTGTATAGATTGTTTTTTCCTTATTCAATTGATGTTTTAATCCATTTTGGCCACTGCAGCATTTGCCAGTGTGGACCACATACTATAGAAACAGTTCCTTACATTTCATAAACATGCTGTTTAAACAGATATATCAAATTTCATTAATCACACCAATATTTGGATAGTTTTGTGCTCCTTACTGACAAAAAGCCCTTCAGTTGCGGAGTTCAGTATGGATGGTGCAGGGTACACCAGCACAGACTGCTCAGTGGACCCACAGGCATCACACAACACCATTCCTGGCATTTTGTAAAGCTGTGTGAGAAGCAGGAAACTTCCACATTTGTGTCTTTTCAAATGCTTTGTTCAGCTGCTTCTTCCACAAATCTGAGTGTATTCCCTTCGCAGGTGAATCTCAAGGACAGGGCAGGACCTGCGGGCAGTTTTTGTCAATCTCATTTTTTCAATGCAAAGGGAGGGCTAAAGCACTTCCCACTGAGGCCACCTCACATCTACAAATGGGGACATTAAAACAGGTGTCCCTGCACTGTTCTGTCTCCACAGCTGCAGAAAGGAAGCAGGAAAGCATTGATATTGATTATGTTACTTTCGGCTATCCCATGGGAAATAACTTCATCCAAAACCACAACAAGTTATTGGGCATGACAAAAATCCTTTGTATTTGTTATCACAAGTTATAGTCTTCCAGATAGATTAATTATTACTGAGATTAAAAACAAAGAAGCAATTTCACCTTCAGTCTCTGTTTCCTCTCAGTATCCCTCATGAACTGCAACCTAAGATGAGCATAGAATTAGAGAAGAAAAAAACCCAAGCTTCTCTTTATTGGATAACAAAGTCAGCAAAAAGAAATGGATTTTAAAAATAAACAACCCAAAACTACAGGAAACAAAACAAATTGAAACCATAAATATAAATTTAAACTTAAGAAGACATTCCTAAGTCTTCATCTGCAGAGTCCAGTAAACCCCACCAAGCTAGCTATAGACTGCTCTGAAGTGGATGGCATTTCTATATCAGGGTCTCCATTTTCTTGGTTTTATGATTTCAGACATCAGGGCTGGCTAATACAAAATCAAATCTTGGTAGGGGCATGCAGAGGAGGAAATCACATGAACAGCACAATCCAACAAATTGTGGAGTCTTGCAATCATAAAATATCACATGGCAATGCTCATAGAAATTTTCCACGTAATCAGGGCTGGCACAGTTTTGGTGAAAAAAAACAACCCTCAAAGGCTATTCTCAGTGTTAATATTTAAACTGAGTTAGATATCTGAAGTCTTAAATTACTATGAAGCATGTTATTACACTTCAGATGTAGCTTAAAGATTTTCAGGCATGGTAAGCATGGATTTGTGAATGAATCTTATTCAGCTTCACACAAAGAGCAAGTAATGAACAACAAGTCTGATTGTATCTTAAGAATTGATTAATATTAGTTAGTTCCTTTAATTAGAACCCCAATATATCTTGCAATTTCAGGGTGATCAGCTAGAACTCCAATTTGAGATTTTAGCTGATTTTCTTCGTTTATTCTTTGGAGAAGTAGCATATTTCTATGGGACACTGGGCAGATTTCAAAGGCAGTGAAAGGGAGCAGGATTCTCCTCCTCTGAGGGATTTTCAGAGACAGTTGGTCTAAATTTGCTCCAAAACCCCTTTGTATGCAGATTAACACTCTCTCATTTACATGAGAAAAATCTTTCCCTCAAATCTCGCAGTTGTCATGCACAGTAGCGACTCGTGGCTGTCCCTTTGATTACATTATAAATTAATATTTGTCCTTGCTTTCCAATCAATAGGAAAGAGTATTTTGTCAAAAGGCAGGCTGTTGGCAACACTCGAGCATATTCATGAGGGCTTAGTAGTGATTAGGGCGCTCAGGCACCAGCAGCAGAGCTTCTCCCACCCTGTGCGCTTTGTGTGCTGTGAAAAATGTCAATTACTTGTTCTTAAAATTTTAAAAGCTTAATAAAATGGTTATAAAAATAGTAATACAATTAGAGTAATAATAATTTGGACAATTTGAATTAGGACAACATGAGACAATAGAGTTACTAATGTCCGGGTACCTTTTTCTGGGCAGCATAAGCCCAAAAAAAGACACACGTTAACAGAGAATTAACCCTTAAAAACAGTAACCTGTTGCATTTTCATACATCTCCTACATGATGCATAAATTTCATTCAAAATCCAGAATTCTCTCTGGTCATCATCAGCTTCTTCCTCATATGCCTAACGGTGTTGTCCTACCCAAGTGAGGCAGGAAGAAGTTAGTTTCTCCTGATAATGGGGCAATAAATCCTCTTTCTCTGAAAGATTTAGGTGTCTTGTGACAGCTAACTCAGTGCAAGTCCTTTCTTTAGGAAAAAAGTATCCTACATAGCATAGTTTCTATTTTCACATTTTGTTATAACCTAAAGCTATATTTAACACACTAAAGAGAATTAATACAGCATTACTTTCTAACACAACACATAATTTTCATTTTAATATTCGCAAAAAGCCAGTCACAAAATACACATTTTTCACACGTGCTCCACACCTCGCATCCTTCCTGGATATTTTCCACAGGCTCTAATAGTTCCCAGTTGGCCTCCCCATGGCAGACCTTTGCACAGCTGGGAAGCCGACGTTGCTATGGAGCACCACCACCATTACTGAACAAAGGTGCAAAACAGTGCATTACAGCTGACACGCAGCTCGGGAAGGCATTAAGTGTCTTTACTGAGCTGTCACTTACAGCCCTGTGGGAGACAGAGCCAAGTCACGGGTCCAGGAAAATAATATAGTGCATTAGCAACAACTGTGACAGAAAGCTGAAGGGGTTACGCAGAATTAGGTGTACCACATATGGCCATGCTTGGAAAAGGTTGACTGAACTAATATTGACTGTTTCAAAGCACACAAATCTGCTCCAGCCTCTCAGAAACTCAAATGTGTTGCTAGAATGGTGATCTGACAAAAAGTTACCACCTGTTTTAAATATAGATATATGTATATACAAAATAGACATATAATGTCTACTATATATCTATTAATTGATCTACATGAGAGTGAATCGTACTCTTTTGAAACTTACACATGCCAGCCTTATTCACTGCCCTATGAGTTGTGAATGCACATCCCTACACCACAGTTTATGCCTTATAAGCACATATAAGTAAGCCAAGCAGTGCTCTCCACTGTTTTGTATTTCTGACACTCTCTTCTGTAACCTGGAAAAATTTCCATACAGTCAAATGTAGTAAATTACACAACATTATAATCCATCAAGTGTCCCTGCCCCTGTCAACATCTTCAGATTTTGAAGTCCATCTATAAAACAGGCTTATTCATATGCATTTTTAATCACAGGTTTATACATGAGAGAGGAAACACTGACTTGCTCTTTCACCTTCAAATTTTTTTTCAGAGGAACACTATCAACAGGCAGGTGGCCATAAAAACCCACCAGTTGTTGCTTGATAAAGTCTGCTCTTGTACTAAAATATAATTTACTTGATGTAACCTTCCAGTTTAAGCCTTCATATTCCTGTTACCTAAGTTTGAAAGTCTCTCGCTAAATAAAATGCTCTCCTGGTATGCAAGTATGCATCTCACATAGACACACAGAGCAAATCCTGATCTTCATATGCCCTTGTGAAAATACTCACTATAAATTAGGGTCTGAGAACAATCATTTTTAGAGCTACCATTACAGCTGTGGTTACAGGTTACCATTACTTAGTATGTTGGATCCAGTGCTATATGAGGTATGAATTCAGCTGAGCAGTGACAATCTGCTAGAGCAGAAAAAAGCTTCTGACCAAACCAAGACATGGCCCATCTGCTAGAGCTCCTGCAATCAACACTGTCCATATCAATCCATGAATAATTCCTACTACAGATCACCACACAGGACAACATTAGCTTATCCATTCAGGGTTTTACTGCATTCTGGCAATATTTAGGCGTTTGCTCTAGAACAGGACCTTTCCCAGAGCAACACACGCAGTGGGAGCAAAAAGTTTTTATGTCCCAAAAATCAAGATCTTTTCTTTTATACAAAGTCTTTTTGTTTATGTTCATCATGGCTCAATACTATTTTATATCATTATTCCAGAGTGGGTTTTGTTGTGTTTGGTTTTTTGTTGTGTTTGGTTTTTTGTTGTGTTTGTTCAGGTTTTTGTTTTTCGGGGGTTTTTTTGGTTTGTTTTTGAAAATGCAAAGTAGGTCTTTGCTACAGCTAATGAAAAGAATTGAGGAGTTGAGGGGCTTGTTTTAAACCTCAGAAAAGTGGGGACATTTGCTTTGGTAAGAAATCACTTCATTTTTATGGGCCAGATGGATTAGGTTCTGCAGATTTATGGAAATGTAAACCTGTTCCATATTTCTCAGCTAACAAAAAGACACATAACATGGAGTTAAATTGTACCTCCACTATGAAAACAGCAAATCAAATTGGACTATTTTAAATCTATGAGCTTAATTCAAAGTTATTGCAACTACAAGCATAGGCAGACTTGGAAAAAGAAAAAGTACTACTAAGTAAACAAATTCAAACACACAAGTTATGCTAAATCACTAAAACCTGGCTCAAACGCAAACAGCGGCTGGGTTCTTACTCAAAAAAAGAATTCCCAAGTTTAAATGAAAATACAGTAATCACATGATATTACATATTTAACAGGGGATGAAGAAAGCAAGCTCTCTCTTCGCCAAGCACAGCTCCTTTCAGTGTCCCTACTGGAGAAGCACAGGAGATATTTCACACCTATGGCTGCCAGCACATTACAAGATCCTTTGATGCACCCTGGCCAAGCTTTTTTGTCTGCTATTTATATTCTGCCCATTGTCTGACTTCACTGTCCACTATAAAAAGACCTGCTAAAGAAAGTGTACACATAATTCATGGAGTGCCATGTTGCAAAGGATATAGAGACCTGGTGAACTGCTACCTAAAACCAGTTAACTTTGACTTTTAAATATGCACCACAGCACTTCTGTAACATAAATGCTTGCAACTATCCATATCAAATATGCTTACAAAAAAGGAGAGTTTGGATTAACATGGCCTATGAAGGTGCTGTTGCTTGACACCACATTAATTCAGTTGTCTCCAGGGGAATCAGACACTGCAGTGGTGCAGTAAATAGGAATACTACAGTAAGTAGTTTTTTAATAATTTCTGATAATTCAATAATTTCAAGGCATGCTCTGAAGATGTTATGGCTATGGATAATGAATAGCTTATATAATTTTAAGGATTTTTTTATTTCATTTGGTATTGACATGAAACAAAGAATTTAAATTGAGGCTAAAACACTGGAAAGGAGCAAACAAGAGTTATAGAGTTGCCATCCTTTCTCCTAAAGTAACATTGTCTTTCTGTTAATAAAATATTTGAAGTCCATTTCTACTAGCCCAATGCAGGTTTTTTGTTAAATTTGGGGGTTTAAGTGCATCATACCTTTATTTTACTATTTGCCCAAATAATTCAAATCAACACTGGTAAAAAAATGACAGATGTCCATTAGCATAAGTGACTGATCGAAAAATAACATTAATGCCTTATTACTTATAACATATTCACCCAAATGTTTCATTAACTTCTTAATGCAATATTAATGAGAAAGATAACTAAAATTTTCTGGACCCAGCAAGTGCAAACTGCCAGCTAATCATTAAATCCCAGCTCTCCTTTCACTTAGTTTCATCTGCACAGGTTCCTCACAAATGCCCATTCACAGATCACAAAAGAACAATTTGGGTTACTTCAAGAATTAATTAGACATTTGTATGAAAGCCACTAGAACAACTGCTCCTCCTGCGAGTTCATAAAGCTGTTTAATTTGCTCTTGTATTTTCATTCAGAGAAGCTGGCAACACCACAATAAAACGCAGCATGCAGAGATAGCAAGCCAAATTTCTTACTTAATTGTTCACTTTCATTTGCTATGCTCATTTAAAAGAAGCAAGCACTAACACCTTTTAACCTCAGCAGTGACACAGCTGGGGCACTCTTCACACATAATACCGAATGACTTGGAATAACGCGCCCCTTGTCAATCTGTAAAGAGCATTCAGGTTGAGATTTAAAGTCTGTGCTTGCATTAGCAAAAGGCTGAAAACCCCTCTCTTGTACAGTTTAGCTTTTATTATGTTTATGTCTTGGCAGCTAATTGCCCAAAGAAAGGAAAAGAAACGCTGAACAGGAAGTATTGAAATGTGTATTAAATGCTGAAGAATAATAAGACAGCATAATTACTGATTTCTTTTCTGGAACATCTTACCTTCTTCACTGAGGAGTTAAATAGCCATTTGAATGATGCTCTTTTGCAAAGCTGCCTTTATAAAGCTTCTATTGAGCAGAAGTAATAGACAAGCTCCTATACGGGACACAGGACAGATCGGATTTCTGTATTCAGCAGAGGTATTCCACAAGAAACTTGGCTTAGCCATGGAAATAATGTCACTGAAAAGTCAGAGTGAGCCCTGTGGAGAGCTAATTGAGGGTGGAGATGAAGATAATCCTCCCCCTGAACAGCAGCCCTGGCTAACCATAGCTAGTATCTGCTTCGTACTACCGCAATATATTTTCCTAGTCTCCCACCACGGAGCTGGAAAACACTCGTGCATTTCTTTTCCCCTCAACCTGAAAGTCCTTTTAAGATTTTCAAATTTGCTATCTGCAAAGGAAAAAGTAGCCACTCAGACTCATGTGCAATGTGAAAACTGGCTGGAGCATACCAGCACTGATGTCCATCTGTCAGCATGGCACTTAGCCCACAGACAAGGTGGGATGCCAGTTCCAGCAGGGCGTAGGTGCCAATTAAATACAAATTTAGAGTGATAGCCTGCAGAAGGCAGAAAACAGCATAGATTCTGCTAAGAGGCATTACTGATGGTAAATACTGCCAAATGTTTTATTGTAAGGGATCACTTGTGTTTATGATAGCAGGCATCACGAGTCAGATCCAAATCCCATGAAAGTCAAAGTAGCCTTCCAAACACTGCAGAAAGTATACATATGTAATGTGTGTCACAGTCTGCTCTTGCTAACTTGAATAGCAAGACTATTTAATTCATCAGAACAACTGAGGCCTTAGAGAACGTGCCTTTTCCCAATCAATCTGCATGACAGTGAAAACTCTCTCTGCACAGAAAGTACTAATTATGTGTGATTGACAAGGTAAAAAGAAAGACTGTAATGCTTCCCCTAAAAGAAAAAAAACCCACAACACAAAAGTACACTGTAAGAAAAGCTTGGCTGGTTGTAGCTCTGTTTTCACCCTTCCCCATGGCAAACAGGTTGCAATTAAGTAATACTCATTTCAGCTACCTCCTAAATAATTTCTGAAACAAATGTGCTACTAAGATAAACAAAATCTGGAAATTTGCATTTATTCTTTAGTGAATAGTGTTCAAAGAATAAATGAAATGCACTACGGCATTGCTATTATTGTTATTTTTCATTGACAGACTCAAATTTCCCTCTCAATTCCCTCCTCCTTTGTTTCATTACCTTCCAACCTCTGCTACTCCAGTCTTCCCCTCATCCAGAGACAAAGGAAGACAGAGAAAAAAGCACAACACAAACCCCAATGGTCCTTGTGAACTGCAAGAGGTGAGAAGGGAAGGGCTGCAAAAGCCAAATAAAGAGAGGCAGCAGTTGAGGACCAGCTGATACCAAACAAGTCAGAGCTCTCAGGTGTGGATCCAAGTTAAAGCCATTGGAAGCAGCTGGGTGTGGGAGGAACTGAGAGGGCAGTGACTCAGGGAGGTCAAAGGATGAGCAGGTGTGGGTTGTCAGAGTTAGGGACTGTGGTGCTGGACAGTGCATCCAACCAAGCTTCTGGAGCTCTGTGGTGGCAGGCTTGGAAGACAGGCAGATGGAGCACAGGGGAGGAACATGGACCACTGCACACCAGGCTTTCAGAAACAACCACGTTTTCAAATTCAAACAGCTCTTCCTCACTTACCTTTTCCCCCCCCTTAAACCTCTTACCTAGCCCTGCTTTCCCCCATCCATATCTGTCATCTCTAGATGTTTGCAAAATGCTGCCAATAAGCACAGAAAAGCTGGTCTGAAAGTTTGAGAAAGAGGTAATACTGGGGTTTATGCAGCACATAAACTCATCCCGCCACTTTAGATGGAAATATGCTGCACAGGCACACTTACAGGAGGAGAGTTGAACACCTTGGTATTAATGTAGTTCTTATGGCTTGTTTCTGTGAGGTGTATCACTCAAACAACCTTCCCCTTCTTGAGTTTTAAATAAAACTGTCTGACCAGGGAAATAACACCTCATTTCCAATACCTGTCTTTGTTCTTCTCTCAAAATTACAGCATCTCAAAGAGTCAAATTCACCTATCAGGCAGATTTCTACCACTACAATAGAATTTTTTTTCCTGTCTTGTTGTTTTATTCAGAGACAGAAAATTTTAAAAAACTAAATAAAAATAATATATACAATCACTTCAGAATACATTTCATAAAATATTCAACACTAATTTTCATTAATTCAATAGGAGGATTGCTAGTGTCTGCTTTACAAGAAACTGAACTTTATAGGGGCATGTAAACATCTGTCCTGCATTAGAATAAGACATAAGAAGGCTTTTCAGAATCCTTATCAAATGTTTGATATACCCAGCATCTTTAGGTGCCAGCTTGGACTGCAATACTTTTTCTATTCAAATCTTCCCTTAGAGAAGCCTTGAAGAATGAATTTTGTATTTGGAGAAAAAATAAAAGACAATTTAAGAACTCTGCATTTATTTTCCATTTTCTTTCTCTCCTAGAACAACTCTCCTTCTTTCTGAAAAAGATTAAACGCAGCAACTTTCTCTATTGTGTCTCTATACAGTCTCATTTACTGAAAATGAGGGAGTCAAGCTTCTGGAAGGTTTAGGGATGGAAGAATTGCAATCTCATTTCTAGTTCCTGCAAAAGACCCTGGTAAAAATCACTTTTGCTGAATTCATCACTGAAAAGCACAGAACAAGTTATTCCTAACAAATATACAGAACCTCAGGTAATATTCCACTACAGAACAAAATTAATCACACTCTAAACCACATGAAAACTTCCCAAAAGATAAGAATCTTTCAAACACTGGAATACAAACAGTTGATGGGTACCAGAAACAGCAACCAGTTAATAACAAAGGATTATAAAGCCCAATGCAGTCCTTCAGTGTGGCCTAAGCAGTGCATGTCTGCAAATTTGTCAGTGAATTGTAAAAACCAAAGGCCTTTTATTGAAATTATCTTGATAGTGGGCTTTCCTTGCATTCCTTGTAATGTCTGACAGACATGGCTTAACTTCCCAGACCTGATACAGGAGAGAAACTGTGCTCAAATTTAACAGGATCCCAAATCATTAAAGCTCATTAAATTACACTGATAGAAAATTTTAGTTGAATCCACAGTGTTAATACACAGTATAAAGTACAGAATTTTGATAGAGGATAATGTTCTGACCTGAAATTCTGTGAAAGTCTTAATTCCTTATATTCCTTATTTCCCCACATCAAGAACCCTTAACCTTGTGTGTGCTGTCTTTAGGACAGCAAAAAGGCTCCTTTCCTTCCAAGTGACAGGGTGTGAGCATGAATTTCCTGGTAGAGGCTCACAGAACCTTCCCTAGAGTTTAAAGAACATCTGCCATGCTTTTCCATAAGCAGATGAGTTAAGAGGGGAATATTAAATGGTATCAAATCAGAGTGCCCTAATTTGGCTGCCTGGAAAACAGACAAAGGGATGATCTCTCAAAGAACATGCAAAGCATGGAGACAGATTATTATTAACACTAATTGTAATAATATTAATTTTTAATAAGTACGGATAATAATATTATTAATTATAATATGATTCCTATTATGTAATAAGGCAATTCAGCCACTTTTTATCACAAAGGAGTAAACTAGAACCTCTAAAAACTGATTTGGCCAGAAAATTGCATGCACTGAGATGATCATCAGCTAGCACTTCCTGTGTCAGTGTCTGAACTAAAATGGAGCCTTGTTACCTCAAGGGCTGCTGTTGGAGACAGATGTTATTGAAGCAGCAGACAAATCCATAGATTTAGGGACACGTTTAATGAGCTCTCTGGATGCAAGAGTACTAGCTGAAAGGTGTTTCACAAGTGGATTTCAGGTAGTCTAAGCCCACCCCTTGCTTTGTAGAGGTGGATCATTCTCTTGGCATCCTCAGCTCTGACTGCACAGCAGCCTGACAATCCTTTTGCCATTGGTGTGACCTGTAGAGGTGTCAGAGAGCTACAAAATGAATGCATTAACAATGGCACAATGACTTGCTTGTGCCTGTATAAGGAGAACAAAATCATGACAGGAAATTGGAAAGGTCTGCTCTGCACTACCAGGGCATTTCTGAATGCCAGCTGCGACACAAGCCCTTAGAACCAAATCCTTCACAGACTAAAATAAACACAGATTTTGACTGTTAAACCTCCTCCTACTAAAATACTGATTTTGCTCAGTATTTGCTGGTCTGGAAGAACCTAAAAGGAGTACAATCTTCCCAAAATCTCAGCCTCAATCTTTCCAAAATCTCATCCTTCTTGCATCTCTGCTGCACACCCACTCTAGTACAACACGCAGAGTTTTATTTACACAAAGTGTCCCTAGTACTGGACTACCACATAGAGTCTTTTTTCTGCCCATTTAACAATTCCTCAGGGAAAACTGCCCAAGAAGAGGCCCTTCCTGATTAAGGTGGATCTGTTGCAACGGGTTCATGGTTCTTTTGCTCCTCTCCCCTGGACAGAATGTGCTGTATCACCAGTGCACCAAGCAGGGGCTGTTCCTCACATCCTGCCTGCTTTTTTACTCCAAGCCACAAGACTCTCCAAAACCCAAGTAACTCCAGGCATGCCTGTGGTCATTGCCCTCAGCCCACACTGCCAAAAAGTTAACTGGGGATCAAGCACTTCACTGGTTGAAGGAAAACTGATTTGCTTCAAGCTGTAACTCCAGAAAGTCTCTCTTGGTACCAGAGCTCAGGTAGGAGTAAGTTAATCAGCCCTTTCCTGCTTTGGGAGGTGTTGCATCATTTTAGAAGCACACAATGAGTATGAGTGTCTGTCAAAAAGAAAATGCTAGCCTAGCTGAACCAGATCCAAACTGTGCCAGGGAAACTCCCATTGTTCCTTAAGCTATAAAGATAAAAACATTCACTCAGGTTATGCAGGGTACTGAAAAGAAAAAGAAGAAAATAGAGATTGATATTTTGCAGTTAGAAGGTAAGAAGTTTTACCAACAGACCACATAATGGATCATTAACCATTACATCCATATGCAGAAACCCAACAGATTTACAGGCACAGTACAGCTCATTAACACTAGAGATAATAGCTGTTGATTAAAAACTGGCACATTGATCATTTGTTCAGGTTTTTTAATTGCCCAAAGCTTCCACACAATTTCTTACAGTCTCCTGCAGCATTCTATCCCCCAGATCATGAAAACTGTGGTCTCAGCTTCATGAACACACATCCTTAGTCCATCTATTTATGGTATTTATGCAGCATGTCCATTGATAGGCTCCTGCCCATATAATTTAGTCATAAAATCTTGCCAGGCCCATGACATGATTTGCTTCAAATTATTAAACCACTTTGTTCATTATTTATTATGGCAATATTGTTTGCCCTGTAACGGCTAAGGTTATGTTAGCATTTCCATTACAAACACAGATACATCAAGGGATTTAAAACTTGACTGTAAAAATCTTGCTTTAGGCTGGGAAGCTGCAGACAAGGTTTCAGCTGACAAGAGATTTTTTTTTTAACAGTTTGTATTAAGAATGAAAACAAAATCCATCTCCTAACAATTTGGCTATAGCAATAAGGAAGAAAATAATTGCCATTTGCTATCAAATCACTTTCACATAGACATTTCCCTAAACTAAGATTTTTATAGCATGCCCTGGGTCATTTTGTTGTATTTCAAAATTATAAGGCAATTCAACTTTGTAAAGCTGGCCACTATATCTTCATAATAGTTTCATATTTTATGTATGGAACTCAGAAATTGTACAAAAGCATCATACCCTGCACATGTAAATGTAAAAAATTGTTATTTAAGGACACATAATGGACATTGATTTACCTTGATATCCATACAGAGGGGTTTCAATACAACTTTTCAACCAAATTGAAAATCCCAAATTCATAATAACATTTTTCAACACTGAATAATTCATTGCTTCTCTATAAAGTGCTGATCCTCTTGCCTATGCCCACCTCAGCAGTGTTTATGGGAGTAGCCATCTATTTTTTAAAAGTGTGGCTATTATTTGTTTATAGATGCAAATGCCCAACACAGTATGAAATTATAGTTCTTCGCAGCATTAAGATTAAAAGAAAGAATTCAATTTTGCCAGTGCATTTGCTCATAATTCAGATGCAGAGCACATCCTATTCTGATGGATTAGAGAGACAGACAATTCACCTTCAAAGAAGGTGGAAGTAATCTTTGCTTGAGGCACAGCAAATTCCAATACAGTTCACTTTTTCTATTAATGCATAAGCAGATATATGATAAGGATTAGTAATAAGGCCATATGGATTCCTATACTAGGCTGTCTCAGAAATCTTAAGCAGAATTTCTCCATTTGCTTTTTTATATAGGTACCTATCCATAGGCAGCTCATGGGTTACCTAAATTTAATGTTTTGCTATATCGGCTATTTTCAGTTGCAATGATTGAATGAATGCATCCCTGAGATAGAAAGCTGGAATTATCAGTAATCATTTGTTTTAGACTTCCAAGTGATGCTACTTTATAATCAAAAGAATTCTTTATTGCACATGATTGCAGTTTGTGGACTGTGAATTTGAGACTGAAATGGAGAAAGAGGAAGAAGTTCAAGCTCACACTGGATCATGCTCCAGTATTGAATTTCATTTCTCTGAAAGCTACCTGAAGTAACCAGAAGACTATTACTCTTAATAATGGAAAGGTTACAGCAAAATTATATGTAAAATTTTTAACTCCACCTTTAAAAAAAATAATGCTTGGTAGATGCACTCTTCCAGAGATATTTAGAACAAAACATTTTCATCTTGCAACAGCAAAAAGAAACATGAAGACTCTAATATTAAAAAAAAAAATCATTTGAGTCACATCTCAGGACTCTTGTTTCTATGATTTAACATATTATGTACTTTGTCATCCAGAGTCAATAATGTTTGCATGTGAACAAATTTAACTACACTTTGAAGAGACTGGTTTTAGGATTAGGTACAGATATTTTGCATTCACTGTAGATACATTTGTGATTTTATCCTTTCTTTGTTCTCTGTGGTACCTTTATCAAACTTGGCATTTTCATATAAAATGCTATCATTTGTCTCTGATGCACCTCTTCCCAAATCTTTTTTGCACTCACTTCACTGGGACCTTCCTTTAGCCTTCAGTCACAAACGAAAAAACCCAGAGGATAAGACACCAAGAAATGATTCCGTGTAACCCCCTGATCAAAGGCTGCAGGAATTACAGAATTGTAGAATCACAGAATGGTTTGTGTTGGAAGGTACCTGAAAGAACAACTCATTCCAACTCCCTGTCATGGGCAGGGACACCTTCCACTATCCCAGGTTGCTCAGAGCACAATCCAACATAGCCTTGAACACTTCCAGGGATGGAGCAGCCACAGCTTCTCTGGGCAATCTGTGCCAGGGCCTCACCACCCTTACAGAAAATAATTTTTTTCCTTAAGAAATTTCTTCCTAGGCAATTTCTCCCTAACATACCTCATGGCATTCCCAACAGATGTGTTCCCAAGCTATTTTTGAGGCTTTTGTACCATGGATAATTCACACTTTTCCCAACTAATCTATTTCAGAGTTTTACCATCTCTATCATTGCAGAGACTTGCCAGACATACAGAGGAGTCTTCCATGTTGTCATGGAGAATTTATTTGCATCTGTCTGCATACGCAAAGACTGATGGGGTGACTCTCAGTTTTCTCACCTCCTCCGTAGTTAACAGTCTATTACCTCCCTCTTTATTTCAAAATCATGTTCCTGAGTTCATCTGATTGCTTTCCTCCACATAATTCCACTTCCTTGGAAATGCATTTTCATATGTACCTGTCCCAGCAGATTCTCAGGCTCATTCTGAATAGTTTAATTTGATACTGGAAAGGCTGAAAAGCCTTAACTTCCTTTCTAAGGCAACCCAACACCAGAAAAGCCCCAAAGAAGAGAACTTCCTGACTCTCACTTGTGTGACTATATTAAGATTCCTACTAATCTTCTCCTTGTCAAGCAGGCCATAAAAATGAGAGAGCACAAAATTAGATTAATCAAAATGGGGGAAAAAAGATCTGATTTTATGATTTTATTTCATTTTTATTTCCTGTCAAGTGCAGTTCTGTCCAAAAAGCTTCTTAGTAATAATTAATGCATTTAAAAGAGAATGCTTTACCAAACTTGGCAGTTCAGTGGAAGACACTTCACCATTAGCTTGCTTCATGGTCCAGCAGAGCTGATGTGACATCAGCCCATGAGCAGAGGGCAGTGATCCAGGTGAGGCTGGATAATAATGTGCTGAAAGCTTGGCTATTACTGGGGGCACTGAGCATGTATCTCCAAATTGATTTGCAGGTCACCTTTCTGTAACCAGCATACTCTAACACTGTTCTCCTAGCTTTCTTAGCTACCTTCCTCTGCCAACACTCTCTTTTTGAGTGGGGAGAGGCAACAAACATCAAAGAGACATCAGTTCCTGTTAATCACATGAGTCCGTGGAAGACAGTGAATTTTATCTCCTTACTTTTGATGAGAAACAGGTTCTTACTCTCCAGAAAAGACCTACAGTTGGTTTTCCACACCTTCCAATTTTATTTCCCACCCCTCCACCCTGCTCTGGCTTTTCGATAGTTTAAATATTTTAGCACTCAAAAGCTGTTAGAGGGGTGTACACTGACATGCAAGAGCAGCACAGATCACAGATATGGCTCAGAAAGAATCCAGCCCAGGTAGCTAAACCAGAGGAGCTGCAATAACAAAAGATTCTGATTCTTTCACCCCCACTGCCATGTTTGAGTCAGCACAACACTGCCTTGCACTCAGCTGCTCCATAGTGCCAGGGCTCTTCCCTCTGGGGAGAGGAAGGGTTTACTGGTGCTCATGGCACCTGTTTGCAGCTCTAGAAACCACAGCACCCATGCTGTGCAGCTTCCCTGCTCTACCTTGTGCTAGCCACTTCAGTTCCTCTGGAAAAATCAGTCTGTGGATATACACATGCAACCTGTGCTGGAAAAAAAATAATTGCAAGATCGATTTTGACATCCGAAGATCATTAGAGCCAGGACAAGTAATCAGGTGCTTTAAAAACTCTCATCAAGTATCTTCAAGTAACTGAACACTTGAAATTTGAAAATGCATCAATAACTATTTCAGTTTCAACCAGACTTCCTGCCAGAGTGGAGGTGACAGATACACAACAGCAGCTATTGATCTGGAGAATTTAGTTTCTACTCCTTCTCTGGGCTTATCCCCTTTGACTGATGTACAGAAAGACATTTCCACCATTTTTCTTGTCAACAGGATACTGCGTTATTAAAGGAGAGGTTATTGATTGAAAGCCACGATAGCCTGGGCATCCCAGTAAATTTTCATTGAGAAGGTTTTAAATTACTTTGGGAACGTATTCCAATCTGGAGATACAAAACAGTGTCTGAAATCATTAGGCAGATTTAAAATTAAAATTCTGAGAAGTTGCTAGCAATAAAATTGAATGCCTTCTAAGCTTTCTTCCGTATTTTCTGTTTGCTTGTTTTAAGTTGGTTTTTCTCAAAGTGCTGTCTGTGCCTGTGAGCTAAGCTGTGAAAGAACTGCCTGGAGACTTTGGGAGTAAAATTCAAACTTGTTTTGTGAGGCAGCATCCATTTCCCTGTCAGAAAGAACTACCACGGGACCTCCTTCATGCCTCTCAGCGCAGACATGAGATTAAAGTTTTCTCTACAACACCCAGGGGGAACACTCCAGAAAGCAGTTTAAAATTTAAACAGATAATTCAAAAGGAAGCCACAATGCAATAGCAGGGTCCACTCAGATGCTGAAGGGGAAGTGGGATAACCAGGGGCTGGAAAACTCTCCCTTTGGAGTACAGTCCTTTCCCACAGGACCTCTCTGTGCTGTGCTGGAGGTACAGGGCTGTGTTTCAGGGAAGACCCTAATTGATCCCAGAGCTGGGTGGCCTCTTGGCCCAGAGGAGATAAGAACTGGGTTACAGGAGAGAGGCAGAGATAGGTACGCAATAAAAAACATTAGGTTTTAAGAATGACCAAAGTTGGGATTACTTAGTGATATTGATTACCTGTAAAGTTCTAAAAAGAATTTCTCATTTAAGAAAAAAAGTACCACTTGGAAAAGACATGTAGAAGTTTCATTCTCCTCATAGTCTGTAACACAGCAGCCTGAAAAATGTCTGTATTTGAGACAAAGTGGGCAGGTAGGTGGGAGACCTCTACCTTGTATTGGCACTGACATAGGTGTCTCACCCAGCTACAGCTTGGATGGTCACTCCTGAACCACATGAACACTAATCCAATCAAGTGGCCTTTGGATGGTTTAAAAGTAAACTCCAAATTAATAATTAGCTTTTTTTTCCCTTACAATATGCTGCCAGTCCTGCACAGATCAAAACCAGAAATGGTCTAAGTCTACATAAATTTAATTGGCTTATCTGCAATCAGTGTTAAATGATACAAGCCTCTAGTTGATATTCTTAATTTCATTCAGGTGAAGGTCATTTTGGTTTTACTTGCATTGGTAAATCAACAGTCAGAAGCTATAACGGTTCAAAACCTGATACCTCAGTTATTCAGCTAAACTGGTGTTTAAATCTAATTTATGTCAATTAGTGAAAATTATCTTTTTATACCAGTTTGCTGATTTGAAACAGAAGAAATAGCTATATTCACACCAGAATCAGATCTTTTCTTGAAACCCATCTGTCTGCTCTTCATTCCCTTCCCATTTTTTCATTTCTTATACAATACTGTTTTATGTATTCCTCCCTAAGGCATAAAAACATATCATATGTCATGTGTGAACTTATAAACTCTTTTGAAATACAGGGATAGTAAATTCTGAACAGTATAATTTCTAATGTCTGAATAACTCTCCTGAACAAACCATCTGTCAAACACACAAGAAAAGGTCCTCCACAAGGTAAGAACTAGAGGAAGAAATAACAGCATAAAATTTGTCTTACTTCCCTAAAAATCAGATCTTACAACAAATATACCTATTCATTCATAGTAAGGTGTAAATAGTTTTTGCATTCATATTTAATACAGGGTCACAGTCATCATGGTATACATATAATATAATATACATATAATCCATGTACCATATGGCAGCATACACTGCTGATTATTGCACCAGCAGCTACACCACAAAAAACAAACCCCACAGGCCTACAGAAAATGTCTAAATCATTCTCTCTCAATGTCATCCTTAAATCCAGGAACAGCACACTTATAAACAAATTTTAATTATTTCCATGAAAGATGAACCTTTCTTCTCAATTACACTGCAATGAGAGAATTTCATAGAATGATAGAATGGTTTGGATTAGAAGGGACCTTGGAGATGATCTAGTTCCAACCTGCAGTTAGGGAAACTTCCCAGTGTGACCATTCTCAATCATTCTCTGTCAATAACACCCTCAGTGTCACAGACTGTCACTGCTAGGAATGTCACCCTTTCACTGGGGTGGCTCCAGTGACCCAGTGGGTCCCTGCCTGACTCCCTGCACACCCACTCACAGTCAGACCAGGCTTCCTCACTGGCTCAATACCAGGATTTCCATAGCAGAGTCTCAGATGTCTCATTGCATAAAGCCATTTATCCACAGTGCAGTAACACAGCCTGAGCCAATTCCTCCAAGGAGGGACCCTGAACAAAGGAACCTCACAGTCCCAGCATGTTGTTATCTTATTTTAAAGTTCCATACCTTCTTGGTTATTTCTCATGGGCAGCTCCTTGCAGTACTGACTCCTTCTTCACAGCACAACCAACAAACTCCATCTCTCTCCTCACCCAGCTAAGCCACTCTTTTGTAGCACTCATCTTCTTACTGCACACAGCTGTGGCCTGTTAAGGACAGGCCTGTTCCTAATATTTGGTGATTAGAACAGCTGCAACCCCTCAGGGGTGAGATTGCCTTCTGCACTATATTTCCTAAAATTTACATTTTAGAATGTAAATTCTATCCCACCACACAACCACACCAGTCTCGCTGTTCCTCCCCAGCCATCAGCTCCTGCTGTGTGTCTCAGTGTCCCTCCCCTGGCTGTGCCACAGCTCCCTGTGCCCTTTGCTGTGCCAAGGGTGGCAGCTCACAGCCTCTTGTCTCAGGTTCTCACCCAGAGGTGAACCTGCAGCTCCATCTGCACAGAATGTGCTCCTCAACACCAAATGTGTTCCTCAGCACCCCTTGCCATGAGCAGGGGCCCTTTCGTGAGACCAGGTTACTCAAGGCCCCACCAACATGGCTGCAGGGATGAGGCATCCACAGCTGCTCTGAGCAACCCATTCTAGTGCCTCACCAAACTCACAGTAAAGAATTTCTTTCTAATATTTTATCTAAAAGTACTCTCTTTCAGTTAGAATTGATTGCCCTTTGTCCTATGTAAAAAGGGCATTCCCTCTCCAGCTCTCTTGTAGGCTCCCTCCAAATACTGAAAGGCTTTTTAAGTTCTCCCTCAAACCTTTTCTTCTCCAGGCTGAAGAGCTGCAGCTCCCTCATCCTGTCTTCACAGGGAAGGTGCTCCAATCCTCTGAGCATCTTTGTGACCCTCCTCTGGATTTGCTTCAATAGATCTGTGTCCTTATGATGGGCCCCACAGAGCCGGGCACAGTGCTCCAGCTGGGCTCTCATAAGAGCAGATTCTAGTACTTTGATACAGTCATAAAAACATACTCATAGTACTGATACTGAACCACAGACAGCGCCTTAAAAGTGTTTAAAGAGCTTAAAAAGAGCTAATTTTAAACCCATAATGGTTTGGACTGATTTGTCACAAGCTCACGAAGAAGCATCTTCAAACCATAAGAAGTTCATTGCATTTTGTATCAGCAAGGATGTCATGTACAAGCACAATTTTGGTTGGTAAACCAGCACACCAATGATTTCTATTGCATTCATTACTGCATGTGGAAGTGGGATAGTAGTATCTTTACAGATCATTACTTTCTAGATGTTTATTCAACTAATTATAATCATCCTTTAAGGAGATCTAATCCATCATTTTAATAAGTAAAAAATTTCTCCTTTTTTTTTTGCACTGCAAACAAGTTAGATGAAACATTAGCTTTCCATTTCACACAGAGATCTTTATTTTAAAATATATAATGATGGCAGAAGCACTTGGCCCTGAATATTTATTAGAGATTTCTGTGATTAATTGTGCATGGTGACTGCTTTGCCCTGTGTGTCTTGATAGGCTTGACCACTGTGGATTTGGCTGGGGGTCTTGAGTCCCTGACAGCAAAGTTTCCAGAAGGCTCCAAAGCTGTTCTTTCTTCTTGCTTGCTTGGATGAGGCTTGGATGAGGCAGGGAGGGAATGTGGGCTTGAATTCCAACAGGACAGGAAGGGCTGGGGAATGAAGAGTCTGGTTCCAGCTTTGCCTGGTCCAGGGAGGGGAGGGACTTAATTGCTTGGGTTTGCTTCAGGGCTTGGTTGTTTATCTTTGTTCTTCATCCCCAATACCCAAATTGGTCATTAGAAGCTTGTGTTAATTGGCAAGAAATTAAGTAAACTATCATGTGGCTAAGACCATTTTGCCTCGCCAATATGCTGGATACTTTTATAGCTAGTTGGGTGTTAAGCACTGAAGGAGGGAGCCTTGTCACAAAGGACTCCTCTTTTCTAGACCTCAGCTTGTTATTGTTGGTGCTATTCATACCCCATATCCTAAAAGGATAAGTGAATTACAGCCTGAGGGCTGATATTGCTCTGCAAACTTTGCAACAGATTCACTGTGCACACTGGCTCAGAACAGTCAGACCTCCTCCCTCAGCTCATCTCACCTCAATTCATCATCAGGGGATGATGGAATTCGCCCTCACAAGAGAACTAAAAACTGTGTGGTAACACAGAAACATTTAAAAGGCTAAATGAGATAGAAAAAACTAATCCTAGAAGTATTTAATTTTGTTTTCCTCCTGTTTAGCTATTTTTTTAGTGCTCAACTAAAATCTGGGGTCTGTTGAACGTGGCAATTTTATAAATAGGGGTTTAAAAGTATTTCCATTCTGCTTACTCACATAAATTAGCAAGAAGTGCACTTTCAATTCTAAGTGGTTCTGTCAAGTTGGTCTAAGTCAGATTTAATGCAATTGATGTTAAAAGCAAAGACCAAAATATCCCCAACATTTCAAAAAATTGACAAAATGTTCAATGAATCACATGGTTCCAGAGCATCAAACCCAAAAAAGCTCCCTGTAATGAATGTATGATACCTCTTCAAATGCCTTTAGGGGAGATTAAATACTTAGAACATAATTTCTTGTCAGTGTGTCCTTCATGAAGGCCATTCAAACATCCCAGAATCTTAATATAGCATGAAAATTAGTCACAGAATCAAAATTCTTATGAAATAAAAAAGGACAAAGAACTAACATGCTAACCTCAGAGCAAAAATGCATCCTCCATATTTCAATAGATCGCAGGGAATCATAAAATACAACATTTGTAATTTCCAAACTACATTGTAAGCTCACTACCCTGAAAATACTTCATAACTATGCATTATATGTCTCAGATCTCATTAGCCCTACAGAGTTTAACTCTTCCAATTCCTCAAAAATCAGTGCAGACACATGGTTCACCAACAGTGCTGCTGAAAATTTTCAGACATGAATTAATAGAATGAAGAAATCCTGAGAGGTTGTTTGTTTTGTTTTATTCTGGCTATTATCCATGCTCATAGCAGCTGAGATCAATGGAATTATCTCAAAAGTTCCAAATCTTACGGAGGTTTTAATCAAACTCTTGAAAGAAAAGGATGATTTGATAGGCTTGTGATTCTCCTTCTTGTGGAAAATAACCAACAAAAAATAAAACAGCATGAAGTTTGCTGTGCATGCAAGATTATGATGAATGATAAAATAAGACAAGACAAGCTCCCCTCTAGCTTTTAATATTAAAACCAGAAGTGTAAGCACAGTATGTTTAAGGCATTTATTTAAGTGTCAATATCCTGTCTGCTTCAGCAGCGATGCAGGTTTTTGTGTCACTTCTCCTGACTGCTATCGATTAAATAATCATGATTGCTAATGAGGAAGCAAAAGGCACTATTTTTAATTCCATGCTACTTTTTAATTCCAGTATTTCAAATGTGAAATTACCTTTGTTGTTTTAAAAATCAGTATGTTCTTTGTTATAGACTCTGAACACTATAAGTGTGCACATTACAGTATCTCTCAATAATTCACACTCACATCCAAAGGTTATTTTTCCCTTGTCTCAGAATTCAATTAGTCTTAATGAATTGCCCTACCACAAGCTGCCAGTGAAGCAGAACATATAATCACTATGAATGAAGTCTTCAGGAAAGGCAAGGTCTAAATATTCAAGTGCAGTCTGTTCACTCTCACCTAACCAAGGGTAAGGAAAATGTGTGCAACTAAACCCCATTCAGTCTGTTTGCTGGAGGCGCTGGAAAATGTCAGCACAAGTGTTCTTACTCCATATTTCTGTGGAAGACTTCCATTCATCCTTTAATACAGATAATAAAGTCTTTACCCACTTACATTTCTGTCACATTCTTGTGACAGAGGTAGGGTACATGAGGAGATGACACCAAACTGATGTCCTGGGTTATGGAAGGAGAACAAATGCTCTTTGTATTCAGGCACTGTCTGTACACCCCAATGGTGTCTCATTTCTAATGAATATTAACAAAAACATGCAAGCTATGAATCCTGGGGGTAATTAATTTAGCAAGGCAATGTTCTCTGGAGCTAGATAATCAAAGTGGGCTTGGAAGTTGTAAAACATTTCCCTTTATTTTACTGGAGAGGGGAGTTGGGATTTTGGGGTTATTATGTTGACAAATAAAGTGATAAATTTCTAAGTAAATATGACTGTTACAAAGAATTTCATTGAGAGGGCAGTATTTTTGATATTTTAGCAGGATCTTACTGCTTGATTCTCTCCTCTCTTCTGGGAACTCCCTTCCAATGATTCAAGAGATTTTCAGACAGAGTGCATCAAGCGGTTTATTTCCTATGTCAGGAGGGTGATCTCTTAAGGGTTTATCTCAAGTACTGCTGTTGTACTGAGACCATACTCCAGCCTCAGATTCCTTAAAAAGACTTTGTAGTACATGAAAAGCATATTTTGTAGTAAGAATTGACATGGATGCCCAATAAAGTCAGCCAGAGAGTGATTATTTGCTGTAGAGCCAACATGTTTTGGCCTACAAGGGATACATAAATAAAGTTCAGCTTCTGACAGCAGCTTCATGAGAGAATTTGGAGGGAGAACAGTCACAAAGTGGAATTATCTGACTTTAACTTATTATCAGAAAATTCAGTCTAATATAACCCATAAAGTATTACACACAAAAAGTAAAACACACACATCTTGAGCAGTACTAACATTCACTGAGGAAAAAAATTAAGATTAACTGGGTAGTAAATTATTCCTTCCAACCATAAGCAACTCTCTCAAGAGCTCTGAAGGCAGCATTGGTGACACCTTTTATGGTGTAAAACCCACATAGGTGGATTAAATGGTTATTCCAAAACATTTATTTTGGTCAAAACGTTCTTCGAGACAGGCATAAAATACATGCAGGGCTGTAGCACAAGACAAGTTGTAATGGTTTTTGATGGGGTTTACAGCACCACACTTTACCATACCTGCTCTCATCTTTACTTCCTAGTAATTGAATTCTCTAAAGTTATTAAAGGTGAGCTTCAGGTGTGAACCAAGGAGAGTAGGAGAGTCCTGCTAGTGCAGGGGTACCAATACCACCTTGGGGCTACATCAAAAAAGCTTTCTGGTGCAGCAAGTGGACACGAAGAAGCTATGCCAGAGCTTCTCAGCTTCTTACCAGAATTCCTCTCTCTTAGTGTGTCCTGACAAGGGAGATTGGCTCCTGGTATTCACAGCAGCCCTCTGCTAGATATAATTCCCATCTGGAGACATATCTTTCATTGATTGGTTTCTGCAGGACTCTTCCTGCCTCAGATGAGGATTCATGTTGTATTCCACCATTCCCTGCCTCTCCCTGGCCCCCCACAGGGTATTTTCTGGACAACACAGTTGTCAAAACGATTTCACATGGTGTGTGGTATTCCACTCGAGGCTGGGACTAGAAGCACTTCATACTGTGAAAATGTGCCTCTTAAACAAAAATCTTAGCATGCTATAGTAAAAGAAAGTACAGCGTCATGATCACCAAAGAAGAAGCTGGAAAACTGTTCATGGAGAGGAACACAATTCCTTTCTCCAATTTTGTTGCTTTTTCCTGAAAAATACCTTAAATCATTGGCAAAGATGCTTCCCCATTACCACCACCAAAGTTTTGACAGAGGACAGGTAAATCAAAGATCCATAAACACCCAGTCAGACTGATTACATTTCACTGAGGGCCAGATCTTTTAAAAAAACCCTGTATTTATGCCGTGAACATAAAAAATGAATTAAAACCAGAACATTTTAAAGCGCTTGACATAATCACCATAAATTGTTACCAGGAATGCAGAAGCTTTTAGTTTTTCACCTAGTGGACTGTGGTCAATCATCTCATCTATCATAGCATGTGATTAACTGGTTAAATTCCTACAGTCAAAGTTTTAGGTTGAAAAAGAAATAATTTATGAAAACCATTTACTCAGAATTGCTTGAGAGAAAACAGTGCAAAAAGTCTTCACTAGAGTTTCATGTCTTATTCAAACAATTTTAATGCTTCATTGAAAGTCAACTCTTCTAAAACTGCTTGAGAGAGTTAGTTTGGCTTATCTATAAACCTCTGCACCATATTTCATATAGAGATATACCATATTTGTGGTGGACTGCCTGTGCCCTGTGCTTGATTGACCTTTGTGTTACTCACTCTGATAAGGTACTTGATGACAACATTCTGTTTGGTAATCATTTAATGTTGCCCACTAAATCACTTGCCATTACTTGTGCTATGGCATTTCTGGTATAGCTCAGATTAACAATATATTTTCATATTTCTAGATTCTTATCTAAAAAACTCTATTCTATTATCATGAATGTCAGCTGTTATTTAAACTTCTGAAAGCTGATATGGCTGATACTGCATTCAGATATATAAGCAGTAGATATGAAAGTCATATACATAGGATGAAACCACTACTTCTCATGTCCTAATGATTCCATGTTGACAACCCTTTGTATAAAGTAGGTTCCACTACAGGGAATGTGTTCAAGCAGATCATGTCCAATGAGAGACTGTTGTTGGTGCAGAAACTTTGAACACAGTATTTGTGAACCACATTTTCCATAAATGAAAAAGGAAAAGGGAAGGGTAGGATGGAGAACTGCAGGCCCAGAGCAAAATTTAAAATATAGGAATCAAAATGTAGGGTAAACATATGCTACTTATCCATCCAGCTTGATTTGTCTTGAGGCATTAACAATAGAAGTGCCCATAAAAAGGTGTGGCTGTTTGGCACACTAGAGATCAAGGATAAACTCGTGAAGGCTCTGGGTAAGGAGCTCATGTTGAAGCCCAGTCAATCACATTGTTACCATGATCCACATTATCTGTGGAAGCTGGCACACAAAATAGATGCTCTAACCACAAGGATTTTGGCTATAGGTCAGTTATTCTGCTCAACATAGTTTGTAATGTCATTAAAGACAGTGGCGAAAACAGAAGTTACATGTTAAAATTTCTTTAGAAAGTCAAACCGAGCACAAAACCATGCCCCCTATTACATGTAAACATTTTTCACCTTCTTATTTTTCTCTTTAAATCATCTTTCAGATGCAGATGTTGTGAAGACAGGAAAATAAATTTTATATTTCCCTCTTGTGTATGATCCAGAATTTAACCTTAGAGTTTTCAGTGGTTCTATATGGAAAACTACAAATATATGAAGATGTTTGGGGGTTTTCCACAAGGTCCAAATCTGCACACAAAAGCCCAGCTTAGCATTCACAATGGGCTGCAGTGGAGGCAGGAAATGCTGATACGGATCCTACACTTAGATTTTTATTCTTTTTCTTCCCTCAAGTGACTTTTCAAAGGTGAATAATTCTGGCTCTTCCATATTTTGCCATGCTGACTAAACCTGCTGTGGCAGGAGCGACCTGTAGGCAACAGCACCAGTGAAAATTTGGTAACAAGTCCCTGTATAATACTGAATAATGATTAGAATCTGCTCATGTGTTGTTAGCAGGAATTTAATCAGAGATACAGACAGACAACCCCCGCAGTTGTTAATTTGTGAAGAAAAGGGGTAGAACAGAGAAGTCCCCACTTTCCAAATATTAAGTAAATATGTAAATCTGGTCTATCTACAGTGCATGCAAGCCAGAGCTGGTCTTTGGGAGTGCTGCATTGTGCTTTAAGTGCATTCAAATGTCATTATCCATACTCACCAAAGTACCTTTCTCACTTTCTTTCTTTAAATCTTTTTGTAAGCTATAATTACAATTAAGGAAAGACATGTTTATTGTCACAAAATGTATGCCAACAGCTCACACTAATGCAATCCAAACATTAGAATGAAACATTTTTCCAATTACTGCACAGACTCCCTATAGTGTTTCAAGCTGCTTTATGACATTTTAAACTCCACATATAATACAGTCCTTTAGAAAGCTGCAAAATCTTTCTATTTCTTTCTTATGACCCGAAAAAACCTAAATCTATTAAAAGCACATTTTCATAGCAGCAGGATAGAAATGCTTTTACTACATTTATCTTCAAAATTGGTGGTGTTAAATAGTGCCGGGGGATAAATAACCATAAAATATCACATTAGTGTACAGGGTACTGCTCTAACTAGGCATGAGGGGATGTCTCTCTACCCTTTCATTTCTTTTTTCTATTTGTCCCATTAGAGCTAAGCAATCATTCATCAGTCACTGTGGCAAGCAGCACTGCTCCATCCTGACTCCTGCCTAAAACGAGGCCCAAGAAATAAAACAAATAAAGCCACAGAGAGAAAATTGAGTTCACAGCATTCCAGAGTTGTCCACACCTACATTCATAACTGATTTTCTGCCATAACACTCTTGCTATTTATGGAAATAATATTTGAATAACATCACATATTAAGCCTTGAAGTTATATTAGAGAAACATTCATTTTGCACATTAGATAGAGTTAGTGAAAAAGTCTGAATAGTTAAAAACCAGGCCAAAAACCCCCAGTTTTCAGCTCTGATTTAAAACCCAGATGTTGCAATCAGCTTCTGCTAATCTATTCTGCTTTAGACTCCTGGCACTTCCAGCAAACTTATGGTAACTTAACACAGATGAGTTGTCAAATTGTTTGAGGTTAAGGCAAATGCTATTATTCCAATCAAAATACAAAATCAGTAGCATTGACTCCTAAAATAAACTCAATAGAAAATTGAATAAAGCATAATATTTATCCATGGTAAAGTCACTTTTTTTTTTTTTTACTAAGAACATTGAGAAAAACAGTACAGCTTGTGGAATAGTATTGACATAGATTTTGATAAAAATGTATC
>VZSJ01000467.1:2028810-2070559 GCA_013398405.1 Pheucticus melanocephalus
TAGCAGTTCTTAATCTATTATGCATCCCCCAACATCCCCCAACTAAATAGGGAGGAGTAGCTCACAAGACATCTGACACATTTTTTCTATGTATCTTGTAGGAATCAACCAGAATATTCCTCTTCTCATAAGGGAGAATTTTTCAGAAAAAAATGAAAGGTAAGTGTCTGAATTTGGGAGCAAAACTAGAATATTTGCTATGTGTCTTACAGAAACCCATTAATAATAATACCACCTAGTTGTTCATATATGTTCTTTGCTTTTCAAAGGATAGCATATATCCTTAAAATACTTGAAAGTAATTAAATTGATGTTAGGAAGATTGTGTTTCTTCAGAAAATCTTGCAAAGGAAGTTCTCCTTGAAGGATTGAAAACTGCACAATCATGTTGTGTATTTTATCAGACACTCATTAAGCACATACTCATTACTTCCAAATGTGCCTCTAACAGATGTTTTAAAGAAAATGGACTTCTTAAGAAAGAAACTAAACAATAAAACCCCTGAACTATTAAGCTCTGAATAAAATGCTGAAAGAACTGAAAAGGTATAGAATCTTCCTTTCAAAGGTCAAAAAATTCTTGAGCTTGTAGCTACTGGGAGCTCTCAACCATCTGGATTTTGTTAATCTAAATTATTTATGAAATCAAGGAAAAGAAGTATCATACTTCAAACCCATGATGTCTGAAGTACAGAGGTCAGTAGACATGAATTTCTAAATCACTCTAGCAAGGCTGAGTCTGACTCATAAAATTACCATTTTATTTCACTGAAATTAAGGAGTGATCTCACTAAAATAAACAGCAGAAGGCCTATGTTGATGAAACTGCCCATTTTCATGTTAAGGCCAAGAGTCAACATACCTGTAGCCTTGATGACCTCATGGTCACAGTACGTGCTTTAGATTTTTTACTTGTTAACTACTTCTGAGTCAAAGCCTAAATCCACAATGCAATGAGCCTAACAAACTCAGGGATTTATTTTAAATTCAAAGTGGTTTTCTTTTCAGCTAACATGAGCCAGAAACATTCATTTATCATGGAGACATGTGGAATAGTCATAATGGCAACTCTTCAACATTCAGATCACTGGCAGTAAGGGATAAAGGAAATTCATGGACAAAGCAGAAAGGACACTCATTTGAAATATAATTTCATCCACAAATTCATACATCCTGTATTGACACTGCATCTGTTGCTGCAGTGGATTTTGTGAAGCGTCTCAAAGCAACTTGGAGATGGCCCCTCTGTCATAGGGAGTGCCAGATAAAACTAAGAGAACTGAAATTATGGACAGTCACTTTGCAGATAGAGAAACACACCTTCCTCGCTTTCTCTCCAAGCCTGACACTCATGCTCCACTGAAATCTGTGGCTGTGCAGCTGTAGGAGTTTACTGCATTCCACAGTTCAAATGTTTGGATGGAAAGAAAAGCAAAATATTTAACTAAACTTGTTTAAAAGAGCAGCAGATCTCTAGGACCCTATGAAATATACGGCGTGTCAAACATGCAGTATTTAATACAGTACAATCTTTGAGTACTCCACCCTCAGAGAAGTGATAGAACAAAAATGAAGTCCACATCAGCCTTACACTGGGGATGTACTATCAAAACAAACTGAAAAGTTTGTTTCACAAACTTTTGAGGGCAATTATGCCAGTTCCTATGTTATCCAATAAAACCATAGCAAAATAAGAAGGTGAAGGTGTTGGATCCCATTGAGAACCACCATTCCCTCAGTGCAGAATTCAGCCAATACATTAACTTTGAATATATATGTTGAAAACTTCCAGCAGCAAAGCTTAATTAGAAATATAAACAGATCAACATTTTTCACCTTCATCGCTCATTTCCTAATTAATCAACACCTGAAGGTGGGGCCATCCCATCAGAATGGGAAACCAAGAGCCCAGCCTGCTGGAAACATCTGAGAAGCACACACTAGCTTTATGCCTTTGAGAGAGTCTGCTCCAAAATTACAGTAAAACTCTATACTTGACACAAGTAAACTTTTAGGAAAATAAATTTCAGCACTAGCTGGCTCCAATGACTATGGTTGAATATGTGGTAAATTGCCATTCAGACTGGTTTCACTGTATCTTTATTTATACTCTCCAGATCCAAATGCTATATGGCTCACAAAAAATACTTCTATAGGCTGTTCAAATCTTTGGCTTGTCTCCAAGAGTTCTGCTGGTTTAGGTTCTACACACCCAGGAGGAACTATTCACGCCTCAGACATTTATATTAGCACTGTAAATATTCTGTACTGGAGAGAAAATGTCAGGGCACTTCACAGAAAACTATTTCATAGCCAAAAAAAAGACATCTCTGCTGCTCTCTTTTCCACATTACTTTATTTTTTATGAATGACAATAAGGACATAAAGTAATGTCTCCACATAAATATTCAGTAATGGATTTCTGACCAGCTGAACTGAGACACAGCAGGTTTGTTCCTTAATCGGAGCCCCATAATGATGGCAACCTTTAATCTTGGGAGAGGGGTCACTAAAACACAAGTGCCCCACTAAGACAACAAAGCCTTTCAACTGTCTTCAATAAGGATTTAGAGATGGGGACAACTGATTTAAGGGATACTATTATCCATACTAGTATCAGATGTTGGTAGGAGGTAGGGGAGTTGTATGGGCTTTTTGTTTCTTGGTATTGAAAGATAAATGAAATATCACACTGAAGCTTTTTGCAGAACCTTTCAAGTCTAAAACACTCCAAGTTTTCTTTTAAAGAAGAATCTGAAATGTCAGCACCTAAATAAAGTCAAGATCAACCCAATCTATATACAGAAGTTGAAATCCAGTATATTTCATGTGTATTTTCTGACCATAGGTTCTAATGATATTTCAAATATTGTAGAGATAAAGTTTTTCCCTACATTTAGCAAAAAGTTTGTGGGGCACAGGATAGGACTCTGGACATAAAATTCTTTTTCATGTAATTTGAGGTTATGTAGAGAGGATGATTCCCATGATACATGAACAACTTATGCTCTGTCACAGGAATCATGTGATTTTGGGTAGGAAATATGATCTAATATGAACAGCAAAAGATGACATCAACAAGCACTTTGCTGATAAACTCAGTGAGGGATGGTAACCTCCATTATACAAGGTGGATGAAACTTCATATTGCTAATGCAAAATAGCTTCAATTTGTGTATATTGAAACCTTTTTTTTTAATCTTGAAATTTTTTCTCACGGAGTTTTTTTCTCTGTAAAGAACTGGACACTAACTGTACATGTTCAGGTTGAAAAAGAGTTGAAATCTATGGTTCTATGACCTTATTTTGTCCTCATTTAATCAGCAACAGTTTTCAGCTACACAAACATAATAAAGAAAAATTAGTTCTATCTACCAAACATATAGATCAGAATTAGAGACCATTATCAGATGCTCTCTTCTTTTGTGTTTTTTTTTATAATTTATAGAACATCTCATTTAGCTATAAATTCAAATTTATACACCATCTCATTTACTTTATTCATAGTTCATTCATGATGGTAAAGAGCAGTATCACAGTCTTGCTACTTATTGTCCAGGTCAAATACATTCTGAATGTAAAAGAAATTAATTTCAAAGACAAATTTTATGTCTACTTAAAAAATTTCCTATAATTTGTTGTCTCGGTCAAAACTAATCAATATTTGTCTAGACTCAAAATTAAGACTTCTTTTTCTTCTTACATAGATGACTCCTCTTCAAGCACTTAAATAATCTTGAAAAAATTTTAAAATTAAAATAACAATGTCTCATTATTTTTCTATGTATTAAAGCCATTAAAGATCATAATCATTCTTCTCACAAAACATTCTTTTGCATAAGTGTTATACAAATATCCAAGTTCTACATATAAAAATTTGTTAATTAAAATATTTATTTTCTATTCCCTTATTGCCACCTCTTTCCCCCTGCTTTCCTGTTTAAGACACTTGTGAAACTGTTAGTGTGTTTCTATCAAATTGTCTTTGACAATGTTTATGTTCTTGCAGTCACTTGGAGCCCAAATTAAGTGAGAATGGATTTGCTCTTGAATTACATCTGCACTTTTATGCACTATTTGATGTCATAGAGGTGTGGGTTATCCAGCCCATGGCACAGTGCTCTAGGAAAAGTCTATCATTCATCCTGCTTCCCAAAACTGAAATTACAAGAAACTCAAACCCTGTTGATAATTTATTAATCATTATGTTTTATATCTTAACCAGAGTTCGATTTAGAAGAATAATTATTTAGTCTCTTCTATCTTTGATATGTTAAACCTGGGGAATATTTGTTCCATTAAGCAAGCTTTTTGTCTAGACACTGTGGTTCAAAGAACATCTTAAACAGAAAGAATGTGGTATGAAACATATAAGTTAGCAGAAGAATCTGAATACTATATGGCCCCAAATGGTTTCCTCTATTAAGCAAATTATCAATTTAGCTGAATATGAAAAATAAGGAAAAGAGAGGAAAATAAAGGGAAATATTTTGATGTATTATTATTTTTCAAAACAAAACAAAGAAGGCTAGATTCTATAGGTAAGGTAAAAAACTTATATTTAGTTAAAAACCTGCAAAATCAAAGTTGAAGGAATTTTTTAAGGAATTTTTTCCCAACTTCATCCTAGTTACATATTTACTAGGAAGCTTTCCTATCTAGATGGAAATTCTCTTTTTCAGGAATACAAACACGAGTCTTCATGTTCTACTACAAATAAGCCATTTCTAAATACCTTTCGATGTAGTTTGTGATTTTGTTTTTTCTTTTCCAAAGTGAGCATTATCCAGTATTGAACTGCTTTTCTGATAGAAGTTACTGTCTAAAATGAAAATGTTTTCTGGTTAGTTTCACAAATTCAGTGAGAAGACGTATTGGGTTAACTGCATTGAATGTTTATTACAGCTAGTCAGCAACTTATTTGTTTGGATTACTTTATAGAAGCACAGTTCTGTAATCTTTGTGAATGTCACAAAGATAAATAAACGTACTTATAAGTTTCTGATGCAAGACAGGAATGCTGAACATTTAGAAAGTAAAGCCTGCTATGGAAAAGTTCCTGTAATATACATGGCCTCAAGTGGACTTAAAAAAAAAATTAGCCAAATTAACTTTTCTGCCTTAACTGGGGTTTTTTGTTTGTTTGTTTTGTGGTTAGGTTTTCTTAATCTTGCAGTGGTTCTGTAGTTCTAGCAAATCAAGCCTCTGAGGTGGATGGATGGATGGATGGATGGATGGATGGATGGATGGATGGATAAAATATTTTCACAAATCATGATCAGATTTCATTTATGATTTTTCAAGGAAAACTTATTTCTCTCAATAAGCTCTGAACAATGAACTTAGTGATACATTATTGGAACACACAATGACATACATCCTCTATCACTTCCAGAAACTTCTCTGAGAAAACCTAGTGTATTTTTATCTCGTGTTACCACCACTGAACATCTTGATTAAATTAAACATTAAATACAACACACGTGTCCTTAATCTACATACTCTAGTTCTGAGTCTTGGTTCCACAAACCACCTTTCTCCTGAGATGTATCCACTTAGGTCATGACTAGATAGAGATTAAGTGGGGATTACTCTGGTGTTAATTCATTCAGTAGAAACCTTCAGATATTCAGCTTTATGATTCTGTCATGCCAAAGTTTTCTTTTCTTTCCTAATTGATCTTAATAGACCAGAACCAGAAGTTTTCATGGCTCCATTTAAACCATTCAAAGTCACAAACAGAAGTTTGCAAGCAGAATACATCCTAGAAAATTGTAATGAAGGAAACTGGTTTCAAGTCATCCAAAAATCCATGATTTGGACAAGAGAATGGGAAATTTTAAAAAAATACAGCAGGAAGAATTTCTTTCATCCTAGTGTATCAGAGTAGTTTATTCTCATTAGGCTGCCTCTGGCTGCTGATTCTGCCTGCCAATACATAGATGGTCCACCCCATATTCCTTTTTAACCATGTTTCATCCCTCTAGTCTGGTTTTCATTTACCCTATTAACAGGAATAGGAAAAGAAAACCAAGGGAAAATCAAACCCTAAAGAAGTATATCTATTCATTGGCTCAGAAAATAAACCAAACCAAATTCCACATACAAAGTCATAACATTTCACTATTCCATTACCCCAAAATACCAATTACAAATGAGACAGAATGGCAAATATAAGTCACTGAAGTTCAATATATTTATTAACCTTGAGAAAGTAGAGTTGGCTAATAGTAGTGTCTTTTAGAAAATCTTATTTTTGGAAAATATAGTGTAATTTCCATTTTAAACTGTTACCTTATCCTGAACTGGACATCTAAGACTAGAGGAATATGTACTCCTACAACTTTAATTAGAGAGTCAGAAAAAGTAATGAGAAGTAATTTTTCCTACTGCAGGGAAGTATCCTTCCGGCTGCTAAGTTACCCTTTACACAGATCAAGTTAAGTATGCAATCAGGTTTTTTCAGAATATGAGAGAGGTTGAATAATTTCATTTCAAGGATATAAGCAACAGTATAATTTATTAAACATTTCTGAAAAGCTCAAATTTCAATGCTCCTGTGGCAGGCATTTGAAGGCTTGGTGTTGGAGCAGATGGAATGCTTTATAGCAAGGCTTTAATTCTCAATCCAAAAGGCATTGCTTTTGCTTCTGGTCAAAGGTGAATTTATTCCCTCTGCTAGCTCTGTCCTGGGGCTCTCCCTAGGCAAGGTCTGTCAACTGTTCCGTGCTTCTGCCAAATTACGTGATGATTTTGTCATGTGGGTTAATATTCCCCAGTGATTCAGTTTTAATCAAATGCATAAACGTGAAGCATTGTTGAGCAGCGTGGTAACAAAACCAAGTTCTTTAGAGAGATATGGAAGAAGTAGAGCTGGGATTTAAAACTTGTGCGTGTGCAAATTTAAAAATCCTTCCCCACCTCAGAAAGGCTCTGCAAAGCAGTTACTACAGACAGCAACTCACATTTATAAGTAACTTTATAAATCTGTAATGTTTCTCGCCATAATAATAGAGAATATAATTCATATTGGAATTTAATCTGTGGAGCAAGGGATTGAGTTCCATATGGGTGAGTTTTAGGGCTGCTATTTCATACATACTCCAACAACATCCAACTAGCTCTGTAGAATTGTACAGCAGCTTGAATAAGAACTTATTCCAGTGCTGGGATAAGGTTTTAAAAGATAGTGGCAGCAGCAAGAGATGGTTCCAGCCACAGAATTGAGCTTCTGCTGAGGGGTACAGATCATGCAGGCTTTGCAACAATTTAACATTATACAGTAATGAGGCTGTTGTAACTGGCCAACTCACTGAAAACATGTAAATATTTATTTTGTGCTGCACTATAGCAGTGCCTGCTATGGTTGTGTAGGAGCAATGTCTAATCCTTCAGAGAGAATCATAAATAAGACAAAAACTAAGCTAAAATAAAATAAAATAAAGAGCATACAAAAACTCAAAGGCCATTTCTAGCTTAGCAGATGGTTTATAGATGAATAGTGGCAACCCTGTAGTGAGAAACAGTTGATGCTGACAACACGTGTCCATAATGTACACCTTTCAAGGCTTTTTATTTCAGATTAACTCTAGTCTGGCTCTCTGGACTGAATGCCCATTTGCAGCTGGAGTGCATTAGTTACACTCCTGGAGTGTGCTAAATCTTCCAAATCTGAACCCTAGTTTCATCTGAAAGGAATCAAGTGGAGGCACTGCAAAAGCTCCCCATGACAGGAACCAAAGCTCAATAAGAAAGAAAGAAAAATATGCACTTCAAAAGCATGCTCTTGATTCAAACTAGCACACTAACAAAGATGTGCCCTGAAAATACATATGCATATCTCAGCCCACACACATATGCATATAAATATATATGTATTGCTAGCTTAAAAACAAAACAAAACAAACCAAAACCAAACCAAAAACATTTCTAGTATAAATTAGTGGATATCATTTATCTGTTTTCCTTATGAGTTAATTTTCTTTACTAAAAATCAGCATTGCTCTATCAGGATTAATTTGCCTAGAATTTTTTTTAAACTTCGGTCTAGTTAAATTTTAAAATCTTTTAATGAGCCTTATCACACTTTTTTTTCCTCCATTAAAATTTGATCTAGGAATAGTGATCCAGTAGTTTGAAACTAGTTAAAATTGTTCACTAGCTTGGAGTTTTGAATACTGAATTTAATGCTGCACATACTTGTAACACAAATGTTGCATGGTGAGCAAGTTGGTGTTCTGTAATATCACTCAGCTTATCAGGGAAAATATCTGTGTACATTCAGTTTACAGTCTTGCCAAGTACACCAGTTGAGTTGTACTGGCAATAACTTTCTCTTGGTAAATAACAAGTGTTTTTTATTTCTAGGCAACAATGAGAAAAATAGCTTTGAGTCTGATTCTACAGCAATAAATTGAAAGATGAACTTATGAAAATACTCATTTAGAAACAAGAAGGTGTAGACCCACAAACATTCATGTACTACTGAAAAGACTGATAAACATAACTTCTCATTTATAAGGCTGATGTAAGAAGGGCTTGTGTATTTAGCCAGTCACACTGACAGTGCAGGTGCAGCAGAGTAAGAAGACAGAATTTAGGGATATAAAGTGCCTGGTGTTCTGGACTTCTGTGTTGGTTTAGAAGACCCTTTACTCAGTTACAACCAGTAAATATTTGGATTTTATTTAAACTTGGCTGTATTCTCATTTCCCAACAGTTTCCAATAAGCATCTAGAGCACTTACTAAATGAAAAATGTTCTTTTTAAGCATGCTCTGTTGCTCAGAGTTTTGCATTGCACAGCTTGGGAATACATCTCCTTTGTGCATCCTGAATAGTACATGCTCAGTACACACAGGGCTGTACACTGAAAAAAGAACAATGTAATTGCACTGGGCTACAGTAGGCACTCCAGAAGGCACCTTCCCCAGCACATCACCACTTCCTATGGAAAGCAACTCTGTTTATCCCTAAGGACCTCAGTTGGCTGATGCAGAGCAGGACGATGTCCTGTTAGGATGTCTTCATTAAGTAAGTATCCCAGAAAAATCAGGACCTGGCCATAAATTCTCTGCTACTCTGCTACTTTAAGATAGCTTGTGTTTCTGCCTGTGTGTATGGGCTGTGTACTCCACAACAATAATTATATATGCATCCCATTTATATTGTATTATAACTGACTATTTTACAAAACTGGATGCACTGATATTTGCCAATCACATGTGGGATATGGTGATAGGGTGAGCATCAGCTTTGAAAAGCTCCTGTCCACAGTACAAGTCCACAAGTGTCTTCAGCTGACAGCTTTGTTGGGATTGAAGGCAGTTTCATTTAATATAGAATATGTTATTTCCTCCATGTTTTCCATGAAGTTCTGAATGAAGAATTGTACAGAAAATGCATTTTTTTTAATGTATACCAAAGAAGCAGAGCAATGACAAAAGCTAACATTTAAAATGCAAAACAGCCAGCGTTGTGTGACACAGTGTGAGATGTATCTCAAAGTCTTAGGGTTGACTAATTGAATTGCCATTGATAAGATGTCACTTAAAGAGACATCTCTGCAGTGAAACATGGGTTTGCTGTAAATGACCTGTCATCAGAGCCATGGGTAACGTCCGTGTCCAGACTGAAAAATATTGTAGCTCCCAGCAATATGCTCAGTAGGAATAAAAACAGCAAGAATGCTAAGAAGTCAGTGTACACGAACCACCAGAGAATTTTGCCTCAGGTGCTATGTTAATTTACTTGTTGGCATACATTAATTGAAACCAATCAATAAGGCTGGTGGGACAAGAGAGGCAATGCAAAGGGAGTAATCGATTGCCGCACTTACTCATTTTAAACTTGGAAAACAGGAATAATTTGGTCTTAGATTTTTCATTTCTGTCAATACAGATAATGAGATTACTTATTTATTTTCTATTCTTTCAGGACTAATTATAATAACTATGACGTCTTTCAACAGCCCTCATGCAAACACCAGTATTCTGATTAGCAGCTGTTAACTTGCATATAATGGGGGTGACTTCTTCCAACTGAAAAGTTAGAAATTACATGTTTTTGATATTGCAAATAGTGTTAATCATCTTGTCACAATGAAAGCCATTGCATATTTTAATAGCTATAAACTTGAATTCAATTTGATTTTTCCATTTATGGCACAGTAACTTTTAAAATTTTTCATTCCCAAAGATAAATATATTCAAAGTAATCGCATAAAAAGAACAGAAAGAGCTGTGCTTCTGATTTTTTTTTGAGTGTTCAATTTCCTCTAATATATTCATTCTATATGCCCAGTGTTGACTGATATAACTTATTATTTAATTTTTAATGTAGGTTATTTTAATGTAGGTTGCTGTGGCTTTTCCTTTTTTTCTTTTTGCTGTTGTTTTATTTTCTACAATATTTCTATGAGCTCCAGCAGTCAGTTCTCAAGACCACACTGCCTAAAAAACAAAATAAATAGAACCATTGCTTCCTGTGTTGCATTTTTCATCCTCTTTTCACAAAAACTCCTCATCCTTACTGATCATCTGTTTCCAGAGAGATCAATGAAAATCAGCACACTGTTATTCATAACTGTTTTGCACAAGGAATGGGAATTTATTTTGTGGTAAATGTGGTGCCAGACACTGTCATTATACCTTTGGTGGCACTGAGCTTTCTCAGAATTAGTTCATAAATGATCTAAACCTAAAAATTTAGCCTCATACAAATCTGTAACAGCATTACTTTCCTTCTGATTATGCTCAAAGGCATTAACTCCACATAATAGTGTTCAATTCAACCTCCAGACAAAGAATGGATCTGCAACATTTATCCTTGTGTTCACTGAAGCCATGGATGTACAGATTTGGATCAGGTTTGATGATGGCAAGCTGGTTCATTAAACATTGCTTGCCATGGTTTTGGAGGGGTGCAGGCAAAACATGAAAGATGCTGTACAGAAAAAGACAACCCATGCTGATTGGTGGGCAGGATGCTTATTAAGGGGTTGCCCACTGCTGGCAGATTTTTCCCACACTGACATGTTTACCTTGTAGTGAACTGAACCATCCAGCTGCAAGTTCCATATATGTGAATTTTTCTCCAAACTCTTGCTTAATTTGGTTCTAAAACATCAGTTCTACAGGATTATTTTCTAGTGCAGACTAATTACTCCTTATTCTTGAAGGAAAAAAAACCCAAAACAACAAAACAAAATAATAGGAAAAAACCACCCACAACTTCTACCTTTTTGTTAGACTGAAAATACCATAACCCTGCAGATGTTACTTTTATCAGAGACTGGGATTGGTGAGTTCTAGAAGTGTAGACAGCAAGGGTGGTGTTCCTGCTAGACAAGCCTGAAAGCAAAATAGTAATTAACATCCAAATGGAAAAACAATTTTCTGTGAACTCAACTAAGCTTACTGCAGGCCTTTAAAATTACCTCTGGACTACTAATGTGGCAGAGATTGCCACAGAGAGAAACAGCATCAAACTCAGGCCCTTTTTCACCACAGTGCTGTACAACAGTGTGGAGCTATGGATTATACATTTTTCAGCAGTTCTCCAGCCAAAGGTTAATTCAATTCCCAGAAAGGAGAAAGTCCTGTCTGCCAATTAGTGTGTAATGTGTGAGACTGAAACCAAGTGCTGAATCCCAGGTTGCTGCTTCAGGAATTCAAAGTTAGGCTGAAGCTCATTTTCCCTCTCATATTCTCTAAATCTTATTCACGATTAACAATTTCTATAGTTGGAAGCAGCTTTTCATTTTGAAGCTTGAAAGCAAGAATACTGAAATCTCCTGTCATAAGAAGTTAGAATTGTAATATACAGACTATAATTATAGAAGTGGAAGTAGATATTTCCATCTCAAACTTCATCAATTTTTTTTAACCACTGGTAACAGAAAAATGTTTTATAGCAGGAAAAGAAATAGAGTATCAGACTGCTTAAAGTTTTTGCAGTTTACTTGCAGCTACATTGTAGGATTCAAAGACAGCTATTAAATAGGTCTACTGAAGTAAAAAAATCATCTTTAATTAATTTACACTACTCATTTAAGATAATAACAATGTATGATAAAAGCTAAAGATATACTACTTCTCCTTTCTTGCTGTGGTAAAGGCTAAATACTTTGCATTTTATACAGTCCCATGTAGTTGGTCAAATCCAGACCTAAAATTATGTAATAAAATTTCTCCTATTTGAATTGAGAGATTTAATACCTGCAATTGTGAGGGACAGAACAACAGCCAATTTATGGATTTGTTTCCTAAATAAATCTAGGGGATGTTCTCATATTTTCAGGAACTACTACTGATGGCAACTACAACCCATTTTCTCTCTGGTTTTCACCTTCCTTCCTTCTTCTTTGCAAGTTGTATCATTAAGATTGTGAGAAAATGCCATAGGCTGCCCCTGCAGATGCCTGCAATGAACAGCCTGTGCTGGCAAGGGTCCCTTCCTAAAAATTCAGGTCCTCAACCACTTCTCCACCTCTATTACAAGACTGCTGGTTACAATTCATCCACCTTCCTTCCAGCCACAGTGGAAAATCATACACATCAGCAGGTCAGCTCCACATTCCCCAGTTTCCTACCAGCACATGCCTAAGTCATGCAGAGGGACAAAACAGGAGAGGATCTGGGACTGGTCTGGAGCAGCTTGCTTCTCTTCAGTTGGCCAAGAAGTACACACTGTTCAGTCACTCAGTGGGACTCACAGAACAGATAAATATGGGGTCATGTGGAGTTTAATTTGGGTCTCTCTCTTCTCTTCTGCTGCTTGTAGGAACTTAGATATCTTTGAGACCACAGCCTGAAAGAAAATTGAACTACAGAGTCAGAGATGAGATTCCAAGATTAGCTCTGAACACAGAGTGGCTGTCATTGTTATTGCTCATGTTTTGTTTGAAGCATGTGGGAAGAGGACAATGTAAAATCATCCCAATTTCAGGTATTAGATCCCAACTATGCTGGCCAGCACCACTGTGAAACCCAGCCTGACAACCAGTGTGACTGAGTCTCCTCCTTTCAGACAAGTTTTGTCCTAAAGTCTATGGCCTTATCAAACATGTTTTAAATAGAATAACTTTGCAAAGAAGCAAGAAGGATGTACCCTACCCTGAGCTGTTAAGTGCCCGAAGATAAGCAACAATGAAAGAACAGATTTCTTATCAAAAGGAGTAAAAATGGATAAACAAGGGACAAAGGGATAACTACAACAACAATAATAATGATAATAATAATAATAATAATAATAATAATAATAATAATAATAGTCATCATCATCATCAAAGGCCTACTGCAGCAGCACTTGTCCAAGTTAGACTTGCTTAAAAAATCCCAGCAAAAAATGCTAAAAATACAGCAAACCACAAGCAGCTTCGTAAAGAGATGACAAAGGCCAGAATTTATCCAGAGCGCTTTAGCTGTACTATTTTCTTTATCTTTTAATATACAATAATTCACTGAAGTCTCACTTGAGATGGAAAAATATCCTATGAGTAAGTAGAGTACACTGTAAGGACATATAATGCTTGATTATCCTCAACCCAGTGTCTCAAAGTTACGTTCAAAGATCCACTTTTAAAGCATTGTATAAATGGCTCCTCAATTTAATTAAAGGCTTATAAGCTTTATTGAATGAGCTCTTCAGCATGCTCTGCTCACCAGCTTATGACTACAGAGACATTATTTAGGGAACATTAACCTCAATCTTTCATTTGAATCAAAACTTATAATTTTAAACTTTTAAAGGCAACTTATCTTGCACATAAAATTACAAACAAAAAGTGGATTTCAAACATGGTGTAAAATAACTGCCTATCAATCTTCCCTACCAGACCTTCCAGGCTCATACCATCTTAGCCTGAAGATCCAATTATCCTCCAACATTTGCTGCTCAACCATGCTGAGATTATTCACCAGCCCTCCAGTTAGGCTGTAATAAGAGGTCTGTGGATGCATTTACACTCAGAGAAATAAGGTGTAAGTGCTGGAATTGCCGTCACATCTTTTTGAGTTACATGCACAGCCATAAACTGTACAGTAATGAATCAGACTATTTCCAGCTGCTTTATCCATTCATTTGCATGATATTTGGACTTGCTAATTAAAAAAAAAAAAAAAATCTAGGTGCAGCATGCCTTTAAGATGATGCATCTCTTGACCTAAAGGCCTTACAAACAAAGTACTAATATCCCAGGGAAGGTATTTCCTCCTGTGCCCTGACAGCCAAAGCTCCAACATGGATATGTGATTACCCTCTGTAAAGGCAATCTCAGCTCCTTACTATTTGATTCCTTTTTCAAGCTTTACATCTTAAGAAAATAATCATACACACTGAAACTACATTGACCTCAAAGATTATGTTCTGCACAAAATTTGGCCGAATTTCTGCTGCTCAGCAAAAAAAACATAACAGCAGATTAATGATAAAGTGGTTTCTGATACTCCAGGCTTCATGGTGTTTTCTCACTGCAGTAGTTGTACATCATGGCAAAACAAAAGCCCTCTGCCACAGGACATCAGTATACATTGCCAAAAATGTCAGAACCACAGTTTTCATCCCAAAGCTGCAACTGCTTGAACTGCAGGAGTCATTTCATTAGCTGACAGCTGCAATAAGCTGTTCTTTCTGTGGAGAAAGAACAGAAGAGAAGCTACTGGTGGGAGGTACAATTCACACAGGCAGCCTCCATAAATCATATACCACTTTAAGAAAAATATACTTAAAGAAACATTCACAATGTAATGTGCAGCACCTTTCCTATTTATTGTCCTTATGTTCTCAGTGCATTCATTTCTTAACATTCTGTATTTCAAAAACTCTCAACAGACTATTAAGTCATGGACAAAGTTCAGGAAAATTCAAACATTTTGTTCCCATTTGTACTATTTTTGGTGATCTAGAAAATCTAGAGCCTTGATGTTTCTTTATGACCTATTTCTAGTCAGTGTGTTCCTACTGACTCAGGGAAAACAGAATTCGGTTCTTTAGTTACAGGTTGAAACCCTGATGCTGGTGTTTATTTGCTGTGTTGCTACAATGTAAGGTAACAAGAAATTGTAACTGGAAATGTAATCAGCTGAAAAAGCCACTAAGGCATTTCAAAATCATAAGGTATTAATGAAACACAGCATATCATTGAATAATTAACATACATAGACATTTTCAAGTCTTTAATGCTGTGATAACCTTTAGTCTCCTAAATGTCTAAGGAAAGTTGCAGATGGATGTGAGTCATGAAGAGGGTGGGAAGAGGCTTTGGGGTCACAAAGGAGGGTTTGCCAGCCACTGCTGAACCAGGCAAGTAATAGGTCCTCACATCTATCTCTTCAGATGGTTTCTCTATTATTCAAACAATTTTCATGGAAAGCATTGAAAATTGCTGGCAGGTAATACTGCAGCTGAACGCTCAGCTTTGTTTTGTTTCTTTAAATCCACGTTACATTCCCCATATGAACCCAAATCAGGTGTGTAATCTCCATTCTCACAGCAAATCCCCTCTATTCTTCACCAGTAGCTTATTGCTAAAGAAACAGAAATGCTACATTTGAACAAAAATAACACTGATAGAAAGGTGGGTTGTGTAATATTTTTATATTGCATTTACTGCCCCTTTTGTTTTTTTTTAAATCACACAACATTATACAAGCAATTACACAGCTTGTAGTTTTGTTTTGGGGGTTTGTTTGTTTTTATTTTGTTTGTTTCATTGTTTTTGTTTGGTTTTCGGTTTTGTTTGGTTGGTTGGTTGATTTGGGTTTTTTTTTAATTTTGAAGCACACTGAAAAGGACTGATGTGGACATTTCACTTCTGAACTACAATTGTTCTACTTTAAATTATTAGTATCAACCAATTAAAAAAAACGACTGCAGTTGAAGCAGATTCTTGGAGAGGGGTGTCACATCTCTGTGACAGACACACAATTACCTGTCACATCCCCTGGTGCTCCCAAGCACCAAGGAAAAACAGCAAAGCAGGGCACAACAGGCACCTTCCTCCTGCACTCCAGCAATGGCTCTAACCAGCAGATGCTCCATGTGGGGCAGCATTTAAGTTCTCCTAGCTGCCTATGGAAGCAGTTCTTATCCATTCAGTTTTCTGAGCCAGTTTAAGAAGTCATAGAGAAGAAGAAAAATACACTGTCAATGTTATATATTTCCATTCTTTTTTTCCAGAATTGCTGATGAGAAGAGTATTTGTTCCACTAGAGGGAGGAGCAGGCTCAGGAACTGAACTTCCAACTAATATTCCAGTGCCACCTACAATAACAGATTTACTCCTTTGTGAAGGATGGTCTGTTGTCAGAAAGTGTTGAAAAGGCACAACTGGAACAGCAAGTTTAGTAACAAGAAAAATAAAAGAAAAAAGAAACAGGAAGAATCTCACTTGAGGTACATTTGGATTTCTTGTTTTGTCCCTTTTTATCTTGAGAAGGGGATGTGGTTTTAATCATAAATAATTTCTTTCATAATATATATAAGTTTCTACAAGATACTATAGAGGTAAAGCTACCTGGAGCAGAGAAGCAATTTATAGTTTCTCTCCTTTCCTGTAAAGGGCTTCATGTAGATGTTTATTTTCTCTTATTCTGTCACATTGCTTCTTGTTGCTAAGATTTGGTAGCAAGGTATTGTCTTCATCTATCTGAAAACTGATATATTTAAGAACTTATAGATTACTCATACCCCTCAAGTATGAAGATATTAATATTTGTAATTCTGGTGTTTTCCCCCTGAAATATCGTTGAAATAGAACAGACCTAGAGATTTCAAAAGTTCCATTTTTTTCCCCAAAGAAAGCTCAAAAAATTCAAAGCCCCCATGTCAGAGCTTCTATCTGTTCACCTGCATATAACAATATGGCAAATCACTGTCATGGAAAGATTAAAATCACTCACTACAGAAACTATTTTTAGTGACTTTGGCTGGGACAAGTCCTGTGACTCTTCAGAGCAGCCCAAGGAGACAAAGGAGCAGCTGTATCTTATGCAGACAAGCAAGGCTACAAGGAGACATGGCTGTAGTCCAACCTATCCATCCTACCTGCCAGAGAGTAGCTGTGCCAGGACAGGAGGACACTCATGGGAGAGCTGGAACCTGCCACACATTCCTCTCCTCCTGCTCCTCCTACTCTGAAACAGTGCTCAGAGTGATGCTCAGTTTCTCCTTCAGGGCACTTTGTGATGCCATCCATGCAGAATACACAATATTAAGCAGGTTTCTGTCTTCTTAGTGGAAGTGGTTAGTGGTTTCTGTCATCTTCTGGGTGGGTTTGACCAGCAGCTGTCAGGTTTGACTCTCTCACTGATGACTGAGAGACAGTCTTCAACCAACCAACCAACCAACCAACCAACCAACCAACCAAACCCTCTCTGTGTTGTGCAATCAATCCAGACATGACTCCAACCTAGAGGAGGGCTGTATCCAGAGAGGAGGGTGTGCTTAAATGAGTTTTTTAAGTCCCCAGGGAATAGGTTTCATAGTGCTTTAGCACACACTCCTAGAAGACCTTGTGTCTTGCAGAGGTTTCACTGCATTTTACATTCCATCAGGCCAGAAAGAGGCATTATCTACAGAGCTTGAAAAATTCTGTTTATCCTGGACCAAAAACATTAAAATCCCTGGATATTAAGACAGAAGCCTTGAGCTTGATGGGATGCAAAGAGTAGGGTCAACATGCTTCTGGCAGCCCCAGCAGGAAATGTGCTGCATGATTTTATATTGCCTAGTGTTTTCTAAATATTTAGTCTCTCATGCTTCTCATTACTGTAGCTCAGCCAAGAATCAATGAAATCTGAGTAACTGAGGTCAGCTGAAATTTTCCTGCCTTCCCAGAGATGTGTGAGGATTTGAGCCACTCTCTCAAGCAACATGTCATATTATAGTCAGAATAAAACCAGAAAGAGCTTTAGAATCACCCATGATCATCTCAGCAGAAAAGGACAGAACTGTCTTGTACTAAACTGCAAGAAATATCTAGTGGTTGTCTTATTATAGGTTACTCCTGACAGCAGGATAAGAAGATGTGTGTAGTCTGAGATTAGAAATGCATTGCAGAGTCATATAGAGGTCAGTGAGGAGAAATTTGCATTATTTTTCTCTTCCCAAAGTATATAGATTTCCTTTCTGACTGTCTTGATCTGTGATGATAAGCAGATGAGCAGAAAAGCTGTAGGATTCACACTTGGTTCCTGCTGTCAGACAGAAACATTCTGAATAACATCTTCCTCCTATGGCTGGGCTCTCTCTGGATCAATGCAAGGTTATGGGCACTGCCTCTATTGATCTCTGCTGATTGGAACAGAACTTCTGTCTCATTAGTCAGAGTTGGGTGATGCTGGGCACAGAGGGCACTTTAGCAACAGCAGATTATGAACTCTGCAGCCTCACAAAAAGTATCACAATAAAATGGATGTATTTTTATCACAATAAAATGGATGTATTCTGCTTTGCAGTATTCCGCGTGCCTTGGCATAGATCATGAAATCAGGCCTGATCTCATCTTTTAAAGTGCTGCCTATTGCTGGGGGTTGCATAAAGTGGAATTGTTTCATTGGCACCAATCAATGGGAAAAGGTACCAAAGAATTATTGTATCTGCACTTAAAGTTATTTATCAAGTGAAGCAAATACATACCCATTAAGAAATGTCCTAAAATAAGCAAGGAGGGTAACCACCAGCAAAAAAATCAGGGAGCCACTTTGAGCCTATAGGCATTTTTTTCCTTACATATAAATATCTGTGACCTCAGATAATAAACTAGATATTTACTCTAATGACAGTAGAAATCTATTCTAGTAGACTTATGATAACCTTTCCTGAGAAATAGGCTGCAATATTTAAATAAACAATATTCAGAGTATGTGTTTTTACAGAAATATAGTTGTGAGCTACATTGCCAGTGTGAATGGGATATTGCATATTTGCACATTGGCTCTATCATACATGACATTAAAGGAATGATATTGAGAGAGGATAATGAAATCATTCAGATCACCTACTTCAAATTCCTCCTAGCAGAGATTTTTAGAGACTTATTTCTTATTTAAAGGGGAAAAAAAAGGTCACAGTGAGGAGGGCTGCTCATATTATGTGTATAGTGTGAGAAATAAAAAAAAAAAAAGAAGAAAAAGAAATTTGCAATTGCAATTGACATGCCAATACAAACAAAAACACTTGAATTACACAAACTAGTGACAGAAACACAAAACCCCTCTGGAATCGAGTTTGAGTATGGCAAGACATGAAAATGCCCATCCCTCTCTCAGCCATTTATGCTTACTACATTTTAAAATTTGTTATCAGAACTTTTAAGATGAAAAAACCTCACTATCTCAATACATGTCCAAGAGCTAACTTTGTATCTTATACACTACATGTGCATTTCAAGATTGAAAGCTTTGTACTTCTCAAGTTGGAATGTTATGAACAGAACTCTGTGCATTTGATTAAAGTGCGGTTTTGATCTTTTGCAACTGAGATAATGCTTCAAGATAGAGAGATACCTCTTATCCTGCACATTGCTGAAGAACCAGAAAATTAAAATTCTTGTTTGGATAATGTGTTGAACACAAATTATTATATAATCTTCATTGCACCTTGGCTGCAAAATTACAGAAAATTTACTCTTTTCCTGTGTAGAAGAGAAGTGCTTCTTGGTTTTGTTTGCCATCTGGTAATTTTCATTATTTAGATAGATATTATTTATTTGGTGGTACTCTTCTTACTGTGTCTGTTTTCTGAGGTTCGCTAATAACACACAGGCTCTGGGTTACTCCAGAAAACACTTCAGCAAACAGAGATAAATTTAACTCACAGTGTCAAATCTCAAATCTCCATGCAAGATGAAGAATATTTGGACCTCATAATTCCTCCTGCCATACTTTCCATTCTCTCATTCCTCTCGTATTGCACCCAGAGGAAGTGTTCCTATCTTTGCATAACAGAGTGGAGATAGTTCAAAAGAGTGCCTTGCTTTCATCCATGGACAGCACACTCAATCTGAAAGTCATTTGAAACAGTTTCTTCAGTGCTTCATTTTTAAGCCATAGGCAGTTAAACTTGATAACCATACCCTGATATGGGAAACAGTGACACTTTTTGAATTTCCTTAGACCTTATGGGTGCCACGTTCTCAAGAACAGCTTTTTTCTTCTTTTGAAAAACATTCAGAAGGGTTATTAGCCAAAAATACTTAGCTGCATCAGGGGCTTATCTGGGGACTGAAGTTGGCTTTATTACATTCAGATATTTCAGTTAGACTTGTCTGCAGTCCTGTCTGCCTGCAGACAATTTGTTTAATTTTCCTGTTCAATTTTTTAACACAGAAAAGATTTTTTGTTTCAGTTGTCAGCTACAAAAACTCAAGCGTGGGTTCAAAGAGTCAAGACATATCCTTAAATTCATTTATCACTAATAAAACTCTTTACACAGCTAGGGTGGATTTGAGACATAAACTTGCAGAGTAATTTATCTGAGTCACAACTACCACTGGAGATAAAAGAGAGTGAAAGAAAAGCATTTGACTTTCACATCTTATGTTGGGTGTGGTAGGAATTGCAGTTAGAAGTTCAGTAAACTGGAGAGTTTTATAAGCAATCAAAATGACTTTACAACTCTTTTGTCCAGCTGTTCTTAGTAAAATCCTAAAGTATTTGCATTCTTGGAACATAAGCAAGTTACAAACACTGTTGCAATTCGTTTAGATTTCCACATTTGCCAAGGGCAGCACCATATGCAGTGAATCTCCTCCATAGTTAGGTAATTTGTTCTTACACCTATATTGGTTTGGAGGATCACTTTACCTTTCATCTTTAGGGTGTTTTTGATGCTTTCTATCACTAGTTTATTCTGAGTGTTGAAGAGTTAATGAAGACTTTAAAAACTTCCTTAAGCCTTGGGGTTTTTTTAGAATGTACTGCAGGACAATAAAAAATGTTATTTAGCAACAACATATTTGCTCACAGGGTCTTACAATGACAAAACTTCTTCCCTTACCTTTCCACAGTTAGTTTTAGAAAGAAAAGAGCTAGAAGCACAAAAATTTAAATAAAACAAACCAAGTATTTAACTGACACTTGTATCTGAGGTCAAAGAGGCATATAAAATAGTAGAAGCATAGGAGTGATATATTAGGTGACATAGTCAGATATGGTTCTTTTTTAATATGGAGTCACCATTATAGCAAACTTAGTGTGAAAAGTCAACATTGTTAGCAAGTGAATCCTATTTTAGCAGATGAGTCAAATTCTTATGCTGCTTTTAGGAGCAGAAGAGACTTAATTGTTATGGGGAATAACAAAGATGCATGCTTAAGTTTATTTTTTATGCCTCCCCATTTCTTCTATCACACAGAGGCTCTGAGAGGGAAATCCAGATTTTATGCAGAACGATTTCCTCTAAACTGAACAAAGTGATCTAGAAAAAGCCACATTCCGATCACTACTTCAGGTGTTTCTCTCCTCAGCCTGAAAATTTCTCCAGAGGGATGGGAATGATGCAGAATTTTCTCAGGTAGGAGCTTGAATCAACCTCACAGTGATACAGAATCAGGATGAAAGGACTTTTGAGCCCAGTGCCACACCTTGGCTGAAGGAAGCCCTATGCTCTGAGCCAGATGAAGATCCAGGCAGAGTGAACTGCAATACAAACCATGGCAGCTACTTTACCTCAAAAGACTGAGGAGGAAGAGAAGGAATGATATATCAGGAAGGAATATATATCTTTTGCTTCATGTGGAAGTAAAAGACCTCAGTTCCTGCTCTTGCCAGGTCTTGTGACTCTGTTTTAGGTCTCTGGTACCTTCTCAGCCCTAACAAACTATTCAGTGTTATGGTTCAAGGAAGATTATAGGAAGATGAACACGGAATATCTTCCATCTCTATTGTCCCAGGCTGCAAGGAGGGAAAGATGACCTAGGGGCCCAAACAGCACATAAGAAAAGTCTGTGGCTCAGAAACTCAAGCACTTGTCCAAAGACAAGACTTTCTGAGCTCTGGCTCCTACTCTGCTTAGATTAATTTTAAACATTACAACCACAGAGTATTTGTCTGAAACCACTTATATTACAAAGTCATACCAAAACTAGCAGTATTTCCCCTCACCTGGGGACAACCAGTAGGTCACCAATTCACACTGCTGTTGCCTGCCAACTCATTTTCTGCTGCCACATTCATATTATTGGTAAAAGGATCAAACCAACTTGCTCCTCTTACTGAGGAGCAAGACATGATCTGGGTATGGAAAGAGGACAAATACAGTCAATGTGGAAAAAGCCAGAGGACACCTAGGGAAAAAAAAATTACAAGAACATGACTTGGCATACATGGAGAACAGATCTGAAAATGGCTAAGAAAGGATGGATGATACAGGATTGGAAGCAAACAAAAACGCCCTTACGGAATTGACACAGAGATGGCCAGGGGAGGAAGGGGGATGGTCCACACTTGGATCTCACTGTGGGCAAGGACAGATTAATGAATGGAGAAGTTTGTAGGAGAGAGTTAATTGAAGCAAAGGATTGATGTGTTTGGACAGACTATAAACTGGCAATGGTGAGAGAGAACTGATGGGGCTGATGATTAGGAGAAGGATAGGGAATGAAAGATTTATGGACTGAGCAGTTTAGACAGATAGAGTATTACAGGTGAAACATAGAAGATCTATTAAGTCTCTTGTAGATTGGAAGACACATTTCATCCTCCCTGCAAGGTGAGGATTACTTGAGTCTTGTGAAATCTAATGTGCTGTTTAACCTACATGCTCAAGTATAGATCCTTTGTTTTACAGCTCTTTCAAGAGTTTTATGGTTATTTATTTTCCTTGTCCTTTCTACATCTTTTTTTTTAAGTCTATAATGTAATTGCTGGGGAGGACACACAATAATTCTCTTTGCATTTCTGTTATGTGATGGATCATTTTGGTGAATGTAGAAATTTGAAATTGTCCAAACTTTCCTTGAAGAGGCTCTTTTCCCTGTAATACAGGCAAATATGTGTGCAAATCCACTCAAATTTCTTTAGCTATCATGTTATGAATCATGGAAAGAGGTTAAGAAACATTAGGCCATGTGTTCCTTCTGAACCTGGAAGCAAGAGCTGAACTGTTTTCACAGGGCTTGACTAACGCAACTTAAAATAAACTGTTGACAAAAAGTGTTACCCAGAAACTTTAGTAGTGATATGCAATTCCATTATTTTCCTCAAAAGAAGAAATGAAAATATGCAAAGTTCCTCATCTTGTATGTTAACAAAGTCACAGTTAAGGAAGTAACAAGGCTGTACAGAAATACATTAATACAAGGGCATACTCTATATATGTTAAAAAAATATGTAATTTGCATTTTAAGACACAGAAAAGGGCATCTGGAAAAGACACATAGATTGAAAAAGTAAAGTTTAGGCCCGCTATCTAAATCTCCATCTCTTTCTTCCACAAGCACAGATGGATTCACAATTATACAAAAAACTTCTGTCACCTGCTACCTGACAGTTCAGGTCTGGCTCTAAAGCAAAGCAACATGAGATTGCTTCATATTTCTGAGGACACAGAGCACGCTTAAAAGAGCAGGTGCAAAATTTGGGCAAACAAAAACCACAATAATTGTCATGTTTTTTTATCTAAAGACTCATTTGCTTGACAGCTTATTCCACCACAGAAGCATCACAGGCCATGGAATTGCTCTCAATAAAAAGATCTAGAAAATATAAATCCCTTCCTTTCTATTCTTTTTTATTTCCTTCTCCTTTGTTTACACACTTATGTGTTGACTCATACAAGTTTGCTAAATCATGCCACAGCCAACATGTCAGGGAATCCCAGAGAGAAGACAGACTTGTCAAATCTCAGTTCTGCTTAATACTTTACACATGGGTAAAGCATATTGCATCTACTTATCTGTATACATTGAAATTTCCTATGGTTTCCTAGAAAAGCAATAAAAATCTGAGCCTCCTATGAATAACATATTTGCCTCTATGGCTTAGATTGAAGTTTGGTTGTGCATATATGCCTTGAAAAGTTACTTGAAGGAAATACTTTTTATGTATAAGGACCACATAATGTGTATTATGTTGCTTAGTGTGGTTCAAACTCAATTGTATCAGAGACAATATAAAAAGTCTACAAAGTGGGGGAAAAGAAAAAAAAGCCCCAAACAAAAGAAATAAAGAAAAGCAACAGGACTCAAATAACCTTCCCTGTTTTTAAAAGCTTGTTGGTATATCTTTGTCATCTTGCAGATGCCTCATTGTGAAACTGGTTGGGTCCTCCTCATTTCTCCAATATTCAACTAGTCAATACTCAATATTGAGGATTCAATATTACCAAGGAAAGCAAGAGGAAAAGGTTGAAATTTTGTTTCACTGACTAAAAAGTCAATCAACAATCACCAAGATAAGCTGTTTCAAGTTTCCACAATGACATCCTTTGTTTTTATGAGGATTCTTATGGAAATCAGTGCAGCTTCTAGGCAAGCATCAGCCACAGCACCAAAGATGCTTGCAGAAACCTGTTATTGTAGAGGGTTGGGACAAAATTGCTATACAATTTGCAGAGGTTTGGCTGGTTTTGCTGTGAGACTGAAAAGCAATAAATGACTCTGAGAAGCATTAGAATAATTTTACTAGCTTTCTGCCTCCTTTCCTTGCCCTTAATGACCAAAAGCTGTCTCTCTTTCCACACTCCTATAGCCTCTTCATGCCAGTGCTCCTGGAATGTACAGCAGTGCAAGATGTAAGTAGAAGACACATATGCAGACAAATATAAAATGAATTAAGAAAAGCAGCACATAGTAAAAGTCAGCTGTGATGTTTGGAGATTAGCCTTACTACTCCATAATACAACAGGACATTCTTTACCTGTTTTGTCTACAAACTCCATGCAACAAGGCTGCTTTTTCCTTAAGTGAAAAGAGTGAACTTCAGCTTAATAAGAAACCTTCCCAAATGCCACTTCTTGCCTATCAGTTGAACCTTAACATGTATTTACACACAATGCTCTATTATTAGAGAACTGTCCCTTCTACTCATCTGTGAAACACAGGCATGACATGAAACATTTTTTCCTCAAAGGAAAAAAGAAGCCTCTAAAGATCTTCAGTGTACTTAGCACAACCAGCAACTTCAAAATAATTATTTTTTATAACTAAAATGTGAAATTGAAATGAAAAACATCTTAACTCCATTTAAATCCATTTTTGAGTCATCAATCAATAATTAACATACATCCCAATGAACATGAAGGAGACAAACAACCAAAAAAAAAAATTGGATTTTGATCTTCTTATGAGTAAAGTTAATTGCATCCTGAATTTCGCGTGTGTGTTTTGCACTTCTCTCTCCTTATGCTTTTTTTTTTTTTTCTTAATACTTTCACACTCAGGTGCGGCAACACTCCTGCTGCCAACCCTGCACCGAAGGAGCGGCTCTTGCTCCATCCCCCCTGTGGCAGAACCGCGCAGGGACAGAGAGGAGCCGGTCCAGAGCCTCCCCCCGCACGGGGACGGGGCTCGGTTCCCTGCGGCGGCGGCGAGGGCGCGGTACCCTGCGCTGGCCGGGCGGGCACCGCGCCGAGCATCCTCCGCCAGGGCGGGGGCGACGCGGGTCTGCGGCACTGCAGCAGCAGGAGCAGCTGCTGCAGCGGAGCCGGGGAGACGACCTCCCTCCTCCTCCTCCTTCTGCTCCTTCCCCCGCCCCGCCGCGCCGCTCCATTGTGCGGGGAGGCGGCCGCACCGCCGCGGGATGCGCATCCCCTCCGCCCCTGCGCAGGGAGAGAGGCGCTCCCCCCGCCCACGGCTGGCGGGCACGCTGTCACATCCCCCTCCGGGGCTGCGCTTGCCGTGGCTAAAAACGCTTATACACCTACATCTGTGTATATACACACGAACAAATATATATGCACATTCCCCCCCTCCCGCGCAATTCCGCTCCCCGTCGCGGGTAGAGGAGGGCGCTTCCCCCGCAGCGCTGCTCCTCGGTGGCGGCATCCCCACCAGAAGGGAAAAGGTTACCGCCAGCGCGGCGAAAACAAAGCCGGCGCTCCTCGCCCCGGCTGCGAGGAGCCCCCCGGCAAAAGTTGCGGTGCGGATCCCCCGCTCCGCTCCCCTCTGCCCCGCTCCGCTCCCGGAGGGGCACCCCGAGATCGCCCGGGATGCCGGCTGCGCAGCGGCCAAACTTCTTTGTTAATCACACCCGAACCCGCGGGCGGCCAGAGGAGCGGGGGATGCGATCCGCAGAGCCCCCGGCAACTTTTCCCGACGAGGCGCACCCGGCGGTACCCGCGCAGAAACTTGTTGGACCGCTCGCCCTGCGCACTCGCGACTCTCGCATCCCCGCTCCATCGGTGACCTCTCCCGGCGCCTCCGGGAAAGTGTTGCCTCCCTCGCTCGGTGCCGGTGCCCCGGCAGCAGGAGCGGCCATCCCGTCCCTGCGGCTGCCGCCCGGAGCCCGCTGCTTCGGGAGTTGGGACACTCACCGTGCGGGATCAGGCGGCGCTCAGAAAACTAGCGGTTCCATCATCCAGGCAGACCTTCCCAACTTTCCTTGCATAGGGCGAGGACAGAGCTCCGTGTATTTATATGGAGAGGGAGAGCGAGGGTGAGGGAGAGAGAGAGAGGGAGGAAGCGCGCTGAAGTCGACAAGCTGTTCAGCAGACTTTTGAATAAAAGGGGGGATGCAACCGGATTCTTCCCAGTATCAGGACCCTGGAAAAAAAAAAAATCAAATCCTTCTCCGGAAAGGGATTCTTTCGGCCCCGTTCCCCGCGTTACTCTCAGGGCTCGGAGCGGGAGGCATTGCATACAAATAGAGCCCGGCAGCGGCGGCGATTGGCGGCGGCGGCGCCCCGCGGGTCCTACAGCCACAAAGCCGAGGAGCGGCGGCGGCGGCGGCTCCGGGGCGGGCACGGGCTGGGGGACGGCGGCGGGGGCGAGTCCCGCTCAAGTGATTCGCTACCTCGCCCATTGTGATGCGTGCCGCAATGTTCGAGCGGGAGAAAGGCACGTTCCGAAAGGATGTCATGCCATCTCGCTTTCCCCAGCTGCTCTTGCAGGGTTGTTGTGAGGTGTGGTGTGAGAAATGGGTCTGATTTTTAAAAACAGGAGTTTATTTGTCTACAGCCTTTTTTTTTTGTCTCTTTCTCCTGTGCTGTCACAATTCTCTGTCACATTTCCTAATAATTATGTAGTTACTTCAGTAATCAATTATTAATTGAATTCATCTTACCTATGCTTTTTCTTTCCCAAGTTATGGCTTGCCAAGGGCACATCCTCTCCCCAGTGAAAAAAAAGAGTAAACAAACATTGCTTAAATTTAATCAATTTATTCCCAATTAAAAGAGAATAAAAATAAAAACAGTTATCAGCATAAGTTTTCTCAGACAAGACAATTTTCCCAGACAGACAACTAATGTTATTTAAATTGTGGTCCATTTTTGGATGCAAAGAATCGCTGGACTAAGGAAAATGCCCCATTTGAAAATCCAGGCAGTGAATAGACCAAAAAACAGATGCAGCATTTATGTATCAACTGCTACATGTGAGATAATGACATCATAGGTGAACATAATGAGAAATGAAAGCAACATAAGCACTTTTATATATGAGAGTATCACACATAGCTAAACTTCCATTACTGCCTGTAGATAATATACTTTATATAATAAACATACATTTAGATAATAACTATTAATAGGCTTAAAACTACGTATGCAATGAAGTCTTTTAAACAGTGTATGAAGATTATCTGGGAACAAAGCCTGCAATATATTGCAAAGCATGATGCTATTGAAAGCCTAAACATGCCACTTGTCCTGCACAGAAGAATGGAAATAATCAGAGACAAGGGGACAAAAGGTCCAATGTGTAAGGTGTTGTTTATATGGCAAGGTCCTTAAAGTCTAGTTAATGTAGATATCACAAATATTATTGACAAGTCATACCTAGAGCAAAAGGTTATTTGCCACTATCCCATTATTTGAATAGGTATATATATAGAAAGAAACAAAATAAAACATGGAGGAAAATCAAGGGTTTAAACTTGGACTCTCAGGATCACTCTTTGAAAGAAGTACACTGTACATCTTGGAGCAGAGCAACAGAGAGGGCAGGAGGAAATCAGCATTTTGTGCATCAGTAGGCCCTGATGAGAGAAATGCTGACGAGTATGGGATCAAAATCAGCTCTTCAGTTCAGATCTACCTCACACCTTGCATCTTTAAGTATGTGCATCTTGTTGCAAGAAGCCTCTATCTCTCTGTTCTTTGAATTCTGTTGCTGCTTTGGTTTGGATGTTTCATCTTTTAGATAAATGCTACAAACAAGTAGCATTTCTGTTGTCAGAGGAGCGATAGTAGAACAATTAATAAATAACTTCTATGAATACACACCTTCAGTTACCATACAGATATATATTTTTTTCTTGTTATATAGAAGAAATTTAAGCTTCAGTTAGGTTACTTTGAGAACAGCTGCCTATTGCACCAGTAAATATGAGTTTTAAAGGAAGACATTGTAGTTGTTTGCAGTTTTGGCCAAATACTGTTTCACTGTTTTGCTTTTCTTTCTTTTTAGCTCTACTTGGAACAAATTGTGTTTACCTGAGAGTTCAGGATATGCTTCTCATAGTTTATTACTTCTGTTACACTTGCCATCATCACCTTAAGGAGATTTCTGATTAACATCAGTTTAAAAGATAACAGGCTCTGGGCTATTGTATTTAACAAAGTAATGTGAAGTCATCGGCAAATTTGAAAAAAAGAGTGGATTGGTATAAGTGCGGATGAAGGAGGCAATAACCAACGCTATCACAATTAAGAAATTGCCCTGTGAAGGAGAGAAATTACTATAGCCATTGTAGAGCCTACAGAGATTAATGGAATATGCCTGTGAAACTGTTTCAATAGATAAATTGGGTGGGTGGTTAAACATCTGAGCAAAGATGATTACTTTGTAGTGAAACAAAACAAAGAGGAATAAATCACAAAGCTGCTCTATTACCACAATTAAAATGCAATTGCTTGATCAATTATCACTCCAGCTAATAGCTTGATGGAAGACAAGCAAATAAATAAAACATTATGCTAACCAAAGATCTTTGAAACATATTAATAATACTTGTGTGCTTATATGTTTCCTTGTTTGCATTAATTTATGCCTAATACATGTATAGTGCATTACATGACATAAGCAAGGCTGTACATAATGTGTTTAGTTATTCCTTTGTAGTTTAAGAGTAAACATCAATGGTACATAATCATTACAATGCACAAGTGGGTAAGCATCCAGCACACATTTAGATAACTGCTACATTTCAGTATTTCCTAGATCTCTAAGAATTTTCTTGTTTTACATATGTACCAGTCAAAGGTGATTTGGGAGAATTTTGCTCTGGAACAGTTTCCAAGGTCAGCATATGTGATGGCACATGTTGGTTCCCAGCTTGCCCTTGGAAAATGACTGGAGTTTATGTGGATATGGGGAGGCAGTAAAGCAAAGGGTGGCTGTCATATATCAGCATTACATTTTTATATCTGGTAATCAGCAAAGCGTGCATCCCTGTACAGGAAGGTAAGTGGTAACATTTGTGTTTGTATGAAATAAAACCCAGGGCATAAAGGTAAATAGCTTGTACAGAATGAGAATGCCATGATGACCTCATCCAAAGTCAGTGGCAGTGACCAGATTTGTCCCCTTGACCCAAAGTCCTGCTCAAATGTAATACTTGATTTCTCCATAGAGGCATTCATATTATGTAAGGAGATAGAATATAAGAAAATAGTGTAGAGAGTAATCTTACCCTTAAGGAGTTGCAGCTGGGCCAATTATCAAAGATTAGGAACAGGCCTGACTTTAACAGGGCACAGCTGTAACCAATGAGAAGCAGAGTGCTATAAAAGAGTGGGGTGGCTGGGTGAGAGGGGAACTGGAGTCAGTGGCTGTTTTGTGAAGAAGCAAGAGTCAGTGTTCTGAGGAGCTGCCCACAAGAAACACCAAGAAGGTATGGAACTTTTGTGATAAGGAGACAACAGTATGGACCCCCTGCAATAAGATAGCAACAATGTAATAGAGTTTAAATAATGTTTTGTAATGATTATTTTAGCATGTGGGAAAAAATATGTCTATCTATTAATTAACAGCAACACAGATTGTGTCATAAGTTGAGCAGTATGTGAGAAGATGTTTTCAGGTGCAAGTTAATGGAAATTAGTTCCTTGATTTGGTTGTAGAGAGTTATGTCTGAGGTTTCTTTTTAACATTTTAATGCTTTTTCCTATGCAAAAAGGTTGCACATATTTGGCAAGCTTGTTTTGCCTTTTCCAGGGTAAGAATAATCAGAAAACATATAAGGCATATGGACACATCTCAAGTGAGCAGTGTATGTGTTGAAAATACATAGGTATTGCTGGAGTATACTAATGAAAGAGCAGAATTTGTGGTGTCCTTAAAGCTATAAGAGACCTCCCCAGATCCCTTGTGTCCTGTTTTTGCCCCAAATATAAATGTCATCCACATAAAAGCTTTTCACTTCTATTCTTGCAGCTGATTTTTATTCTTGATTATCTGTATTTGCTAGTTTATTTGGAGAAAAGTCTGAGACTCCTGCCACCTCATCACTTCTGACTAAAACAGTTTGAGAAATGGGGACTTCTTCCTTTTGCTTTCCTATTTATAATGGCCAGAGATGCCTCCTGACTTCTGTCTGATGAAGGCAGAATTTCAATGTAGAAAAATTTTGCAAGGAGAAGAGTATCATGGTCTCTGAAGACCAACAATTTGAGTGGGAAATTGGACTTTGAAATTCTCCTAGAATTATGGACTGAACTTTCTTCAAGTACCCTGTATTACCCAAAATCAGGTACATCTAGTGATGAAAACATGGGAAGGAAGAAGAAAGAGCAGATAAAAGAAAACTTTGAACTATTAAAATGAGATTTCAAAAAGGAATTGAATAGCATTAGAGAAACAGAGAATGTTTTGGGTTGGAAGGGATGATAGAAATTATTTCTTTCCAACCCTCTGCCATGGGTAGAGACACCTTCCACTCTCCTAGGTTGCTCAAAGGCCCATCCAACCTAGCCCTGAATATTTTCAGGGATGGGGCATCCCCAGTTTCTCTGGACAAATATATGCCAGTGCCTCACCAGCCTCACAGGGAAGAATTTCTCCCTAATAACAAATCAAAGCCTACTCTCAGCTTAGAACTATTCCCCCTTGTCATATCACTAGATGCACAAGCCTACATATATACAAAAATTATACTGTATTGAGCAGAAACACTGGTCTATAGCTAAGAGTAGACAATAACAAGAAATAACTAACTTTTTTACAATAGAAGTGTAGGAAAGACAGCAGTAGGACTAAGGACTGATTTAATGAACTCAAGCTGCAGTTGTCTTTGTTGCAGTGCATGAGGGATATGATTGAAGTGGGATATTCAGCACCTCATCCTCTTATAGGGTCACACACGTAGCCCCATATACAATCCTTTTATTCCAAAGCCCAAAACACTTTTGGTCTCATTTACGTTGGTTATCAATAGCACAAAATCGTTGCAGATCACAATTCCATGTGCCTCCTATATTTTGGGAGAGTGAGGGCTTTCTGTGCCTTTTTATTTTTTTTTAATGTGGAGGAGGAATTAACATTTTGGATGTTTTCTGCTGTAGCTCTGTATCATTACCTATTGAGATGTATTGTGAAATTGGATACCTGACCACTGGGAGGTTGTTCTATATGTTACATATTTAATGTTTTTTTAGTAATTAAAAACAAAACAAATAAACATATAAAAAAATAAAGACAAAGCCATGAGCTGTAGTGGTGCATAAAATCTGAAGGTTGAAGTGAGCTTGAAGTAAATGTAAAAAAATAGGAAAGCTATGTATATACATTTAGTGAGGGCTGCAGGGAAAAGATAGTGTCAGGAAGAAGCTAAATTAGTGAGGGCATTCCAAAAACTGTAGGAGAGGGAAAAAGACTTCAAAAGTGTTTATCAGAGGAAAGTGTCAGGGAGAAGCTCTTGCTATTGCCAAATGAAGAGGAAAAGAGACTGAAGAAAATTTGATTCAGACATTCAGTCTTTAATTTTCTATATTATTTTTCCTTCTGATAAAGAAATCCAAAGGGTCATTCTGAAAATAGTTTTGACAGAGCTTCTACCAAAAGTTTTAAAAAAACATGCCTAAGAAAGATGAGATCTATGGAAGATAGCAGTCCCAGATTATATCACATTTGGTTTTAAGAGAGCAAACATAGATACAATAACTAGACTCACTGATGCAGCTGGCAGTTTGTCTCATTCCCATCCATTGGCAGCTCCAGCAACATGAAAGCTTGCATTTTGGTTTGAAATGTGAACTAGGAAAAGTGCTTCCTTGGTCATTGTCTTCCAGCACTGGAGGAAACCTTGACATTTTTTCCCTGATTTAAAATATACCAAAATAAGTAGAAACAGAAAACCCAAGCAGTGCAGTTCCCTTCTATGTGATGTATCTAATGCTGATTTCAATATAAACTGAAACAGCAGTATGGAAAGCATAAACAATATCCACTATAACAGCACAAAGCTTCAGGTGCACATGAGATTTTAAGCTACTGTAAACATGTGAATCTCAAGATTAGTGTCCCCTGAGGAGTGTGTATGGCTGCAGGACATGGAGCAGTGGATACCTGGATTCTAATCACTCCATCCTCTACAGGAGTGCACAAATCTCCTGCTGCCACTGCTAACAAACAAATGTGGTCCTTCAAGAAAAGCTGGGCTCTTGCTGAAGCAGTAAGAGATGTGAAAAGGGTGGCAGCTCTAGATAGTCTCTATGATTTTTACACTTGCTTTTTGCTGACAGAGGGTAAGCAGGTTGTGCTGTTGGCACTGTGCACCCTGTGAATCAATGATTTGTAAAGGATGACTCACCCCAGCCACACTTGATCCTATTTGAAAAGCCTCTAAGTGTGTGTGGCAGGAGAGAGTTTTGTCAGAGCTCAATATAACACTTAAAAAGTTAGTGAAGTGCTTTGGTTTTTTTTTTTTTGTTTGTGTGTGGATGTATCAAGGGGCTGGAATACAAAGTAATCATGTCAGCAAGTTTGCTGCTGTGTATAAAATAAAGTCCTGTCTTGTTTCAGATCCTTTTTGCTCAGAAGTAGAGAATGTTTTAATGAAAGTCTTCCTGTTCTATCATAAATTTAGAAGGCAGTTCTTTTAATTCACCAATGTTGGGCAAAAATGTTTTGTTAAGGCAATATTTTGGGGAGGGAATAGAGTATTCAACTAACACAAACTCTAGAAAAGCCAATAAAGTTAACTGAATCCCTAAATTCAGAAGCACTGCTTTTTTTATCTCCCTAGTACAGCTGTAATGCTTCTGCATCATTTTTTTCTTGGTTTCTCAGTCATGCTCCATCATGGCTTCTACATTCTTCATGTACAGAAAAATGTTTGGAAGGGAAAATAAATTTCCAAGGTCTGTACACATCAGAAAGGAGAAATATTTTAGTAGTTTGGGGGTTGGTTTTGTTTATTTTTTTTTAATTAGAGCTTTAACATGTAGAAGGAACTTATCCTAGTCAATGGGAAGACAGGAGTGGATGGGAGGTTGTCATAGCTACCTTTAATTGACACTTCTTTTTGAAAACCTGGAATTTATTTTTAGCTGTACCATATGACTTATAGGAAGAAAAAATCCAGAGCTAGAATACAGTAAAGGGTCTTCCTGTTCTTAACCAACCTCCTGAGATGATTCACTGATGGGAAAATGCTGATTAAGTCACTGATGATGTCTGCAGGTGTTTCCTTTTTGTTTGGGAAACCTTAAGAGAGACCCATGGGAGGGAAGGGGTAGATTTGGAGAGTGCTTGTGGAAGGAGTGCTGTGGCTGAGAGCGTGTGCAGGCAAGTATGTGGATGATATGGACTTTTTATGGGCCTTTCAAAACTGATGTTATATACAACTGTTTGTTGAATCTGTAAGCTTTGTCGAGGGAATAATTTGCTATTTTGTGCAAGGGTTGTTCTGGTTGAGGTCAAGTTAACTTAGCTGAACTAGTTCAATCTAATTTATGTTAAGAGTTTGAGTAAACTGTCAAATGGATTTAATTTTCTAAGGTATTTCTGAGGCATGAAAATACTGTGTGAACGGGGGAGGCAAGGATAAAAACGAGAAATAAAAAGGACAAAGGAAGAAACCAAGATGTTCAGCTGGACTTTGGATATGTTTTAAGGGATGAAAATGAGCAATACCATATCTGGAAATGTTCCCAGGAACTTGGCCAGTTAGAAGGTGAAATAAGAATTAAAAAAAAATAAATACCTAAAAAGGGTTTCTTAATTTGACATATTTGTGGTTTTTCTGCAAAATCATTTAAGAAGTGTTTGATAGGGAGCAATTCTATATTTGTATGGAATTTTTGTAAAGCTGCTGCTTTAACATTATAGTTTATGTGATTCTAATCTTTTTTCCCTTTGCTTTTGATATGTTTTTTCTAAAATATTGTCTCTTATAACAGCTTAGGGTTTTAAATTTAATTTTCAAATTTTTATTTCTATTGTAAGTGATGGTTTGGAGGAGGCCCTTCAATTTATTTTGTAATGCTCCCTCAATTTTCATCCCTGCTTTTACCTTGGAGAAAGTAATGGGTTTTTTTAGGAAATATTAAATTAGGTTGCAATAAGAAAATGGGAAAGCCAAGGATCAATTTTTTTTTTTTGTAAAACATTGTGATTTGGAGTTTTTCTGATGATCTGAAGTGCTGTGCAACAGGGAAACAGAACTTTTCTTTCAGAAGGACTCATTGAAGCACTTTTAAAGCCAATTGGTATGGTCTGGTTATCAGCCAAACCATTCCTATGCCATGACCTTAAATTTCATCCCAAAAAATCTTACACTGCACCACTGAAAGGCATTTTTGGTTTTCTTTTTTATTTTTTCTTCTGTGGTTTTATTTTTTTCCCCCTCTCACTGTAATGCATTTGCTGTTCTGTGGTTACAGGGTCACGTACAGTTTCTTCAAAACCTGGAATTGTATTTTTGGCTATTTTTTCTACAAATCAGCTTTTTATTAAAGCAGTCTCAAGAATACTGATTTGGTTTTTTTTTCCCCCCTCAGTTAAGGTTATCAGGAAAGCATGAGAAATCAGTAAACAGTCTCTAAATCTATGTCAACTGATTGGATTAGATGAAGTTATGGTCTGCTGTCCACATCTGTTTCTCTACTCTTTTGACATTGATACTTTCAAAAGTGTAAGAATGTTTGGGCCATGCTGAAGGGTTGGTGAAGCATTAGGTGTGGTTATTGGGTGCTGTATTAGATAATAATTAATTAGATAACATTAATGCTTCTGGAGAGACAACCTAGGCTTCATTTGGTCTACATGGACAAGTCTACATTTATGTGGGGGCTGTGTGCTCTCCAAGTTTTATCTAATTTTAGGGGAAAGTCTAAAAGGAGAGATTTCTTGTATTTTCACTAAATTTTGGGGGGTAGTAACATGGACCCAAGGTATTTCAGTGATATACCAAGTAGAGACAAACCCCTAAATTCTGCATGTAAATATGATTTAAGATGACTTTAAGAAATATGCATGTGTATGTCTACATTATGGTGTTTATTCTCCTACTGCTGTTTTCTCCTCTTCTTCTAATTAAATACTGCTTGTTAAACCTCCCTGTTTTCTGATGAGATTTGGGTCATTGAGTCCAGAGGACATATTTCACCAGCTTGCCTAAATTTGAAGCTATTGTTAACAGTTGATTTTGGTGCAAGAATGATGATTGAATTTTTCTTTATAGTTGGAGTTGATTGGATGATTTTGAGGCTGGGCGGAACATAAATAACCAGTGATATTTTAGAGAAAGAAATGTCTTTTTCCACAAGATAAGTCACTACATTCACAAGATATAATCACAAGTGACTACATATTTCCACTATATAGTCACTTATTCTGATGTCTTCTTCCTTCCTCTCATAGTAGTCTCTAGAAAATGAATACAAATTTCTTTGCTTTCTTTTTGCTCAGTTTGAACTTCATGTTTTTGCTTCTAGTGGGAATGGAAGACAAATAGCATGAAAGTGAGACACAAATCAATCAGTAAAAAAATCAATTATCAATTTTGTTTTCTTTCATTTACTGTTTTTTGTCTTTTTAAAATTTAAAAACAAGCATGTAAATTGGTACAGAGATCCAGAGGCAGAGAGATATATTGCCTAGAAGGCTTCTGGAAAACTTTATCATGTAAACTTGTCTGAAAGTGAGAAGCAAGCAGATTTTGTAGCTGAGGAACTATCTCCTCTTCTCTGTTTTTGTAAAATACATATTACCCATGCAGACCTGCCTGGGATATGCCCATCTGTTCATGAGTCAGACAAACACACAGCTCTTCCTTCAGTAAAGCTTTGCAAGAGAACTCCCTAAGCCCTGACACCACCAAATAAAACCTCTGATGAAAACCAAAAAACCAAACTGCTTTTCCTCCCGGCAATTTGTCCTGCTGATGAGACTTGACAGCTTGGGAAGGTGAAGGGAGTTCTTGGGAAATCAAGAACTGAAACTCCAGCTTGCATATAAGGTGATTTTCAGTGTGGTTTTAAAAGTGACTAAAAGCAGCTCTTGATTTTTAGGGAAGGAATGGAGGCATCCCAAGCACTGGATGATAGCTGGGGGTTAAAAAAAAAAGGGGAAAGCAAAGAAAAACTTTAGAGTCTAAAATCAGTCTGGAGAGAGAGATCTGTGGTGGGCAGGGAGCCTGTTGGGCTGCCTGCTCACAGAGGTCACACTACAGCAGAGAGAGAGTGCAGGCTGAGGAGATGAATAATGACTGCTGAGAGCCAAACATGATCTCTCTGGGCTTCAGCAGGAAAACTGAGCAGTGAGGAGCACTGACAAGCTGAATCCCAGAGTCTGAGGAGGTAAGGAATGATGATGTCCAGACCAAGGAAGGAAATGCAGCATGATTTGAAACCCATGGTAATACTTGAGACACAAATAAGTTTCCTTTTTAAAGACACAGATGCAACAAATGATGAAAACACTAATCCTAGTGATAGCTTCTGCAGTGAATATTTTGTATATGAGGGGGAAAATAACAATTTTCTGTGTTTTGAGACAAATCTCCAAGTTAGTAAATGGGGAATAATCACAGCACTGCAGTGCCTTATTGAGTAGGTAATTTTCAGGAACTGTGCTGTGTGCAGGAGAACCATGACTGAAGACTTGAATCAGTAAAGCCTCCTCAGAGAAAAATGTTAATAGAAATATTTTGATCAATAAAGTTTATATTTATTTTGTAAGTAATGTAAATATAGTTCCTACACACTTGCTGAATTTGAAGCTTCTGCCTGTATAAATATGTAAACATTTTTTTTTGCAATCTTCTCAGTGACTAGTCTAGGAAAAGTTATCTCACTTTCTTCTTTCACCTGCAGAAATCCAGTGGAGTTAACTAAAATAAGGCACATATATATAATTAATACTACTCTTAATATTAGAGCACTTATGCCTGAAGTTAAACCTGAATACAAGAATTTTGGCAGCTAAACTGAAATAATTTAAATGAAAAAAGAAAAATTAGACAGAATGATTGGCATATCCACTATTGCAAAAGAGGAATAGTAAAATTCTTACATTTTAATTAGCAAAACTTCTTTTTCAAAACTTTTCTAATTTGAATTTTACTAGTGCTTTCAGCAGTGAGGTAAATGTGTTTTAATGAAGACCATATCTACCTATTTTAAAAGCTTCAGATAGACAGATTAGGTAGAGTCAATGTTGCTGGAGGTGATGAAATGATTGATGAATAAAGCAGCTGGGAAATCCTTGAAGTAACAGTTAAACAAAAGTCTACAATAGAGCCTGAAATCTCCATTTGAATAGAAATTTGGGCAGAAGAGGAAAAACCTTTCTGGAAAGTCAGGTTTTCACTGTTTTACAATGAATTTTACAGGAAGAGCTGTCTTATTTTGATGTATAACTGGAGATTACTGTTATCAATGCTGATACTCCCTTTGCTTGGTGAAACAACACTAAAACATATTTTGCTGGTTTTATGTCCACTCTCAGGTTCTTGGAATGTATGTTTTCTTTCTGCTAATTGAAGCCTTAAACTTCATTTCATCCTTTAAAATGAAATTTTAATGGATCTAGGGGGGAAAAAATGGCTTCAATTTTGAGTGGAGAGGTTAATATCTTGCCTCATGTGTCAGCAATAACATCTGGGATGAGAAAGCAGCATCTTGACTCTGCTTGAGCAGGGAGGTTGGCCCAGACAATCCATTGTGGTCCCTTCCAGCCTGACCCATTCTGTGATTAGTTTTCCATGCTGAAAATGCTGCAACAGGGCTGCTGTCAGCTGAATCACAGCTGGGGTATAACATTCTCTATACCCACCATTGCATGGGGGCTCCTTGGAGGCCTCCACAGGTGTTTTTGATGTGGATTGTATGTAGTATTATTGATGTAGCATTGAACAATAGCTGGATGGGGATTAAAGTATCCCTTGGAGAGGCAGACATTTTGAAAAGCTAAATTTACAGATAAGATTCAGAAGCATATTTGGTACAAGGGGTCTCCATCTAATCTTGCCTAGAACAGATTAATCTTTGTCATTCTTAGGCTTCAGTTGTTGAGTTTACAGACACCAGAAACCAACCTGCAAAGACTGAGACTTGTTAAAGCTTTAATTTGCAATTTGGTATACTTTAAATTTATACAGTCAAGCTTTGTTTGGCTGCCTTTTTTGTTTTTAATAAAATTTTACATCAGTTCATTCAATTTAAACTGAATTTCCACCTTAAACCTAGTAGGACTTGCGCACTTCAGTGATTTAAACATTTTTTCAGTAAACAACTATAAAAAGAAACTTAATGTATCTGGGAGTTATCTCAGATCTGCAGGCTTCTAGACTCAAGCCTGTAGTGTTAAATGTTTTGCTTAAACCCATTAAAATGTTAAATCACACAGTTTATTTCTGAACACTAAGTAGTTTCAATTAATATACATTAATGGGGTATTGCATTCCTTAATAACTTGGATGGCTCAGGAGTGCATGGCACATACCAGCCTCTAATCACCTATGAATTTCTAGAACCTGAAAGAAGAACTGAAACAAAGCAACATAATGAGCCAGGCTTTGTTTTATTCAGCTCATTGTTATGACCAAACTTCTATTGGATTTTCATGTAGATTGCCTCAGTCTGCATTTGCATTACAAATTTTTATTCTTGTTGGTGTTAAATAGATATATAATACTCACATGGCTGTAACAATGAGTTTACAGGCTCACTTATTTTATTTTATAATTCAGTATTGTAGTGGAACAAAAAGGAAATATTTTGCTATAATGGTTATGCTAATTGACTTTTAATGTTTTATTTTCCAGCTACTCACCAGCAGTCTCCCAAGTTTAATAAAGCTCAAACATTTAATTTTATTGCCTTGGAGTATTGATTATCTGTTTAACACCAAGAACAATGTGATCTGTTGTCTTTGCTTTGCTGATTATCTGAATTATCTTGAAGAAATAGGAGATGTGCATGAAGAGAATCTCATGCAGTAAAAAACATCACTTGTATGTATTACTCATGGCTGTTGTACCAAAATCACAAGCCTTTAATCTCAGACTCACAAGGGAAAGAAATTTTATTGTTTCAGAACTGAACTCGATATTCCCTCAGGGATTGCACCACCCTCTACGTTTCTTTCTTGATTTTTATTGCCAACATAATCTTATTTAGAAGAATGAATAGCATACTGTCTAGTTTGAGACAAATATTTAAATTATACTTAAAAACCCTACTAGATTTATTAGAGAGGGTATTTTTCAATCTTAGAGGTTAAATTTTTGAGAAACACAGCATCTGTTTCAAAGAAATAACAGAAAGAAAAATAAGAACAATGGAAGGCTGTGTCCATTCCACTAGTATGAAATATTTTTCACTTATCATAATGTGCCTATGAAAACTTGGAGAGAGGGGAAATTAAAATAAGCTATTCACAAGAAATAACGAGTAACTCTTGAGATATCATAATCAAAGAAAACCATGTTTTGCAACACCTTGGAGTGCAGCATTTCATGACAATTATCAGCATTTTCACGACAGCTATCAACATTTGTTTGGTATAAGTACATTTTATATTTTTTATAAGTATATCAATATTTGTTGTGGGTATATTTTCACTGTTTGCTAATCACATGCTTGGAAAGGACTAGTCACTTCTGTCAAATGTGTGAAATTTGTCTTTATTGTATGATGAGTTCTTTTGAAAACTGCCGTGGTGTTGACTGTACTGCATCAGTTTCTGTTTGTGAAGTAGAACAAATTCCAGGTGTTGTGGCAGCAGATGTTTGACTCTCAGTGAGTTCACAGAAACTGCCATTCTGGTGTATCACATGTTGGGGCTCCAAATTTTTTTGAGAAGTGTGTAACAGGCTTACAAGGGACTCCTCATTTTTCTACCTCTCTGCAACTTCTGTGCTTAACACTGTTACTGGGAGCATCCATTGGATTTGTTGGAGGGAGAACAAATCACCTAGGATGTTGCTTTTGAGAAAGTAAATGAAGGTAGATATGCAAAGAATGTGTTGGTTGGTTTTGGGATCTCCAGGTTAAGAAAATCTGTGTTTTGCTTTCCTTTAACCTGGAATATCAATATATGATGTTCAGCCAGAACAATGGCGAAGAATGACTGAAATGGTCTCAGCAATTGCAGAGCTTCTACAGTTAAGAAAAGGGTAGTGTTATCAATTCCATTTTAAAAGTCCCTTCTCTCAGTTAAATTTTACCTTTAAGATTATACTGTCAGGAGAATGGAACACAGAATCATGGAATTGTTTGGCAGGCACATTTAAAGGTCATTCAGTCTAACTGGCCCTATGATGAGCAGGGACTTCTTCCATTGGATCAGGCTGCTCAGAGGCCCATCCAACCTGACCTTGAGTGTGTCCAGGGATGGGGAATCTGCAACCTGCTCCTGGATTTCCCCAGATATGTGTTAACTTATAGATGAAAATAATAATGTGGTCCAGATTTGGACTGCTCTTACCCTGGCTATGTTTTTTTCTTCTCACAAAAAAGAAAATTTTCAACAAAAGGCATTAGTAAAGACCATGGTGTTTTCTAAGTCTGAAATGGGCTGCTTACTTTAATTTTATCATAACCTTTTGACCAATTCTAATAAAGGCTACTAGTTCCTGAAAAATATAGGTTTCAATTTCAATATTGGCCCCCTCTTTGTCAATAATTTGGCATTTGGCTTGAAATTAAAAGACCTGGAATTCCATTTCTTAATGTTTAAATTCAGGGATAATGGACCAATTTTCTTCCTCAGACAAGCTTATTTTTTGGTTCCATCTCAGTCAGGAGAGCCTTTGAATTGTGTTACCTCCCTAATCTCTCTTCAGAAATCATTCTTAACAGATCTTTTGTGAGCCAGAGTTTTGAATGTGCAGGACACATTAGGCCATTATTATAAAGGCCATGTGATTATTTTAGAAACTTATTAGAGGGAGTTTTTGCATAACATTTTGATGTACATTCAAATATTTTCAATGTTTCTTATACTATTTTACTTAAAATTTAGATCTAAAACTGATTAATAAATCACTGTGCCATCTTGGAGGCTATATGAATTTTTCTTTTTAAAGGTGACATTTAAACATGGAAAGCATGTAGTTTTGTTAGGATTTTTCTTGGGTTTTTTTGGGTTTTTGTTTCTAGAGAAAAATCTTTTATCAGCTTTTCCAAAATTTTTTTAATAT
>VZSJ01000467.1:2070959-2103411 GCA_013398405.1 Pheucticus melanocephalus
TATAGAAGCTGAGTTGAGAACCACTTGGTACCATCAGTTCTTGATATCAAGACATATCTTTGTGCAAGTTTGTAAATGCTACCATTCTTGGTGAAACATGTTAAAAATATTTCAGGAAATATTGTGCTCTATGTGCATGACCTGTGGGCTTAGCAGGAGCCGAAATGTACTGAAATGAGTAGTTTTCTACTTTAGACAGCAGACAAATCACTAAGACACTGATTGCAACTATTGATTTTAATTGTTTTCACTGTGTTATTGTATTGTAATAGTCTTAATATATAAAAGTTGCAAATACGCAACAGAAAATTGGATTTTGGTTATTGTAGAATTGCTTTTTGCAAGAAAAATGTTAGAAACTTGAGTAAAACTAAGTTGATATAAAATAAATCTGAGAAGTTCAAGGCATTTTGTTGTAGCTAAATATTGATTATTTTCTTGTACTTTAAATATAATAGTTATTGTGTATTTTCCCATTAATTTAACATTTATTATAAGACAAAATGAATACAAATGTATTTGGGCTGAAAAGAAGAAAGAATATTTCAGTGTAAGAATATTTAGGCTGCTTAAGAAGTTAAGACTTGTAAATTTTAATGGAGTATCCAATGGGCCACCAAAAGCATCTTTGTTTTCTCGGTGTCAGCTGCAGTAATGTCTTTAGATTTTTCTAACCAACGTGCATAAGTTATTTTAACATGGTCCATAACTGAAAACATTACTAAAATAAAATAAGTTGATAGCACTGTGTGACAAAACTGTACATAAAACACCTGCAAAACCAGAAGATTTGATCTCAAGAATTTGCATTTTTTACCCTGTGAGATTTGGCTAATGGTAATTGTCTCCTGGAGGACGTTGTGCTTTTAAGAAAGCTTTCTGCCTGCCTGTTATGAGGGTGTAGCTGTCGATGTGAATCTGTGTTGCTCCTGCAGTCCCCCCATCCTTCCACCCCAGTGGAACTGTTCTCTCACATGTCTGCGGCACTGTGGAGTGTTTGAGAGGAAGAAGCAAAATACAGAGCAGAACTGCCAAGCGTCATTGTCATGGCAGGAGTGTGAATGTCCAGCACTGTCTCAGACACGTGTGCTGTGGCTGGTGTCAGGTTTCTCTGTCCCTTTTTTAATCAGATGCTGCCAGGAGTTGAGAGGTGAAGGCGAGGGTAGGAAGAAGAAAGGTGTGAGGTACAGATCTCTTCTCCTTGTCGCTCCAAGGCGAGAAATGCAAAAATTATGCAAAAAAGTCATGGATAAGGTGAAAAAAGCCTGGGTTATGGCTTAGAAGGCAAAGAAGGTCTCCTTCATTTTCTGTGAACACAGTCAGACACTGCAACAGATTTCCCTGAGCAGTTGGTCGATGTCCCGTTGTTTGATGTGCTCAGGGGCTGCACAGGTTTGATGGAGCTCTGAGCAACTTGGTCTAAGGGAAGTTGTTCCTGCCCATGGCAAGGGGTTGGAATTAGATGGTCTTGAAGGCCCCTTCCAACTCCAAACCCTTCCATGAGTCTAAGTGAGCAGCACAGTTACGAGCGTTGGGCGCCTTCTTGTCCCTCACTCTGACTCAAGGCAAGCCTGGCACCACAAGCCCTGGGGATATGGAGGCTGGTGCCTGCTTGAGGGACCTTCAGGGACTGTAGGATATGGGTGTGGTGAGCCCAGGCTTTGAAAAAGCTTTCATGACCCCTCCTTGCTTTGAAATCATCAGTAGTTGAGGGCATTGCTGAAAATCTGAGTTGCCTTCTGGCTGTGGCCTGCCTGCTTCAAGAAGCGCAGGAATAAAAGTCATCCCGTATTTTGAGTTGGAAAGAATAAGCAATTTCTTAAGTGTAAAGAAGGTGAAAATATGGAAATGTACACTGGTTCAATTTGTTTAATGCAATCTCTTGTGATTCCTGTGTGTGCAGTGTTAATTGGAAAATTTTAGCTATCTTTTACTGGAAGTTTCAGAAAAACTTATAAAAATGGTATTATTTTATTCCACTGGGAATCCAGATGGAAGAGTGATTCAATGATTTTTTTTTTAGTTCCTCAAAGGCAGAGCCAGAGGTAAACTTGTGTTTATGAGATCTTGACCTTTATTTATTAGATCACAGCACTATCAGAAATAGGTTTAAATTCTGAGATTACGGTTCCCATTACAATGTTAATTCAAATATTCCTACAAACTCTCCCATTTACAGGTACACTAAGAAAAAGATATTAATTAGGATCATCTGGTATTCTCTAATGTATGGCCTACAAGCACTGAAGTTTTTATTTTATCACACTTTTACTAGCAGTGACAATTTTTAGGGGAATGCTTAATATAGTGAGCTTTATTTATCTGGCTGGTGGAATTATTTAAAAAATTAATTTATTAATGCTTTTAAATTGTAAATTGTATTTTTAAACAGGTCAGGTTTGTCTTGCTGTGTTTGAGTGGGTTCACAGTTTAAATTCAGGGCTTATTTTATTCTTGCTCTCTCGCACATACTTTTTCTTTCTGTTCTTTGTGTGATTCTAAAATCTGAAAAAACAGATCTGATTGCTTTGCAGATTAAAAAAGAAAATTGGTTATCTTATGTAATAAATAGAGAAACAAGCTTGGCATTTTTATTCTTGGAAGGATGAGATTTGAATTGCTATTGATCAGAAAAAAAATAAGGAAAAACTCCAACTTATTTGCTGCAGCTTTGTAAACAATTTAGATCTATAACACACTCTTAACAGAAAAATCTGTTTGCTGAAAGCCATTGGGCTTTGTTAAATCTGTACTGCTCTGAATCTGTACTGAACTTTGTTAAATCTGTACTGAACTTTTTATATTTTTTAATCCTATACAATTAAATTTTAAAATCATAAAAGAGAACTAAGGCCTTGTTGTGGTTTAACCCCAGCCAGCAATGAAATACCAAACTGCCACTTGCTTCCTCCCTCCCTCCCTCCTGTTGAAGGGATCAGGAAGAGAATAAGGGGAAAATCAACCAAACAAAAAACCCCAAAAAAGTTGTCGTGGGGTTGACATAATAAGAACTGTTCAATAAAAATACTAATGGTAATACTAATAAAAAGGAGAGGGGGAGAGAGATATAATGCAATAAAGACAAGTGGTACACAATACACCTTCTCACCTGCTCAGCCAGTTTTGCCCAGTTTGTCTGGACATGGTGTTCCCTGGTATGGAATATTCCTTTGGCCAGTTCAGCTCAGCTGTCCTGGCCATGCTCCTTCCCAAATCTTTGTGCCCCTCCTCACAGGCAGAGCCTGAGACCCTGGACAGTCCTTGGCTTTGGGCAAGCACTGCTCAGCACCAACCAAACCATCAGTGTGTGATCAACGTTATTCTCACACTGAATCCAAAACTCAGCTCTCTACCAGCTACCAGGGAAAAAATTAACTCTATCCCAGTAGAAAACAGAGCATACCTTAAAGTTAAAATTTGCACTATTTGTTTCTGAAGTTAGGATATACGCTGTTGGGTAGGTTTTTCTTTTGATTTTTTTTGTTTTGTTTTTTTTAAGGCTAAAACCTGGAAAAAATTGTGATATGCATGATCTTCCTGGAAGGTGAATGTTTCTCCACATTCTGTGGGATAACTGGGTTTATTTCTGTTCTGGAACCTCTTGCCCTGAAGAACAGCAGGTGATCAGAATGCTCTGAAGCAGCTGCTGGCACTTTTGGAAGGTGTTAATGCCCTTTGCTGCTGAGCCATCACGTGTTAGTGACACTGAGACTGTTAAAGAGCAGTTCTTTAAATATTTTTATCCTGGACGGTTATTGTGATATTGACCTTGTTGCATGTAAAAAAAATCATCATAAAACCAAAAAATAACTCACTCTTACAAGGGATCTGAAAGATCTGATATTTGTTTAACATCCTCATTGACTAAGAAGACTCCTCACATTCCTTGGTTTTTGATGGCTAGAATGTTTCTATTGGGGTAGCTATAGAAGGTTTCTTTTGGGTAACTATGGCTTTATCTTTCCATTTTAATCAGTACAGGATTTTTAGCTAAAAATTGAATGCCTTTCAATAATTTTAGAACATAAATAATACTGCAATTTTAGTTTGTATGAAAGGCAATCTCAACACTTCCTTGTTTTGGTTGCAGTGTCTATTTTTATGCTAAATTTGCTTTCTGAAGTACCTGTAGAAAGGTATGAAGACACTCTCAGAATCTCAGAAGGGACCTTTTAGTTCTGAAAAAGGTAGGGATTTCAATGTACTTATCTTTGCTTTTAAAAGCTGCCTCTCCATTTTTGTTTTTAATTCTTTTTTCTCAATGTGATTCATCTCGCTATTTATTTTTTTCATCCTGCCTCTTTTTTGCCTTTTTTGCTGTGCTGCTAATCCACTGTGTGTGTTAGGACTCCCTTTTCTTCCTCTGAAGCATCTGGAGTAGATTAATGTGAAGGTCAGGCTGGTAAAGTGTGTGAATTTCTGCTCTGCCTAAAATACAGGCAGACAATTAATTTTCATCAGTGATTCTCTTTGAAATATAGAAACCTCAGCCCTTTTTCAGCATGTCATTGCTCTATTAGTGTGCAAGTTTTTAGGTGTATATATACCTTTACAAAAAACAGATCTGCACTCAAGGTGCAAGATAGAGTTGTCTTTGCTTGAGATTCAAAATTTTGGCTTTATAGCTTAGAATTTTCCTGAAATAAGGAAAAACAAGGGAGGAAGGAAAGAAGGTGTAAAAAAGATGTATTAAATGTGTCAGTTTTGAGCTTCGGGGGGCTTAGGTGGGTTATTTAAGACTTCTCATTTTCAGTAACACAGGGGGATTTGTCCTGAACCTGCTCTGTGATTATTTATGCAGAAATGTAGATTTCTGGGGTTTGGAGACATTTTGCCCTTGTCGTTCTATTGCATGTTTTTGTTTCCATGGATACAGACAGTTACCTCAAAGGTCCAGAATTATTATATAGCCCAATTTGATGGACCCCAAACTAATAATTTTGAACCAAAATGACCTTGATTTAATGGAGTTCTCCTCAACAGGCACAGTGAAGTTTGAGCTGTTATTCATCTGAGGGTGTGAACTACACTATTGCAAAGATATACTCATCCAAATGCACGGTGATGAGGATTTTATGAGCCACTCATTTCTTTAATATCTGAAGTAGGATGAGGCAATTGGCTGACTAATGAGATCTTAATGGGTCTAGTGCTCTGGGTGAGGGGAGTGTATAACTGTCTTCATTTAGGCTGAATCTATCCTGCTTAGAAATTGACTGTCCTGAGAATTTTTCTTGTAATGCTGCAGAACTGGCACTGACAAGATTACCAGTGTATGTAATGGTTAGAAAAGGGGCAAAGACAGGAACAGAGAAATTAATCTTGGCAAATGTAGCATTGCTGGTGAGGGTTTTTTGAGGAGACCTGCATAATTTCAGGAACCAGACAGAATTTTCTTTCACCAAACCCCAGGGCCTTAAATCCTTCTGGCTTAAGAGACAAACTTAACAAATAATTTTCCTTAGTTAAGGTAATAGCTTTCATTTTAATTTTGTACCAGGGATGCAACCGAATGTAGGAGTGTAGTGAAATAAATCTTCGTTATTTTGGGCTTTTGTTTGTGTCCTCTGTTTTTTTCTTTTAATTCACTCTTATTTCTTCCTTTTTCCCCCTAACTTCTGATAAGACTTTTTACTTGAACAGTTTACTTTTAGCTGACATGTCTTTTTTACTTAAAAAAATTGGTTTTGTTCTCTCTTTTCCCATCTTATCCATTTCCATCTGATTTTTCCAAGTCTGTTAGCACACCAGCATAGGAGCTGACTCACAGTTTATATTTGCTTTCATTTCCCTTTTGATTTAAAATTGCCTTTACTGATGCCTCTTTTACTGCTGTGTGTTTGGAAGTTTAACATCCTCAGGTCAATTAGGTTTCTGAAATTTATGTTGCATTTGGTTGCAGCAGCAGTACTACAGTAGCTGTTATGATCTACAATATTTTGGCTGGAAGTAGTGCCTTAGACCAAGCAGCAAAATCTGGAAGGAAATCTGCAGCTTGTAGGGATATGTGATCTTCCTGTCTGAGAGAGAAACAGCAATCATTAAAACCAAATATCAGTTGAAAATAATTATTCTAACTTAATTAGCTGTGTTACTTAGACTGTGGGAAAATAGATAATTGGGATCTATAAGGAGGTGCTAACCATGCCTTTGCCTATTTTCCTGACTTAGGGAGATGGAAAAATTCACTATCTCCCTACCATCTGTGGGATGCTGTTGGTTAACAGAGGGAAATTGGAGTGTTCCATAAAGGCAGTGCTTCTGTGGAGCTCCTAACTGTGAGTATCCTCTAGTGTTATGGATTCCAGTTTTTATGTGAATTAATTCATCTTTCCCAGGCTTTTGGGGAGCCTCCCTGGAGGAAAGGAGAAGGGAGTGAGAGCTGACTCAGGATAAATGCTCTGCCCTGGATGCTTGTGTCCTTCATCCACTGTCTTTGCAAGGTCGCTGTGAGGCTGTTGATCCATACAAACTGAGGAGCAATTTTGGTTCTTTGGAAGGTGTACCCTGCATTTTGGAAAGGGTGTGGACTGGGTAAGGGGTGATTTTTTTTCCACTGCGAGTTGCATCTCTCATGAGTGTGTAGATTTGTGCTTTTTTCCCCCTTGGAGTGAGCAGGTCACATTTGATGCATATCAAGTATTAAGGGAGTGTAATGATAAAAAGGGCTCTTTGAAAGGTAGGAGTTTCTGGGAAATATCTTTTAAGATTGACAATTCTTCTAGCTCAGATTTTAAGCTTTCAAATGCTGTATTTTTGTGAATAAGAATTGTCCATTGGAGGTGTTTTCCAAGAACACTGCTCTAGTCAAGTTAAAAATCTTTTTTGGTAGCTAAGTGGTATTACATCTATTCTCCTTAGAAGATATGCTGGTGTTTGAAGGGATGTCTCATATTAATTATATTTTCAACTCTATTCTTAAGAATTAATTTATGGTGACTGATTAGAACAACTGCTCTTTTGACACTAATAGTATTAACAGGTAATAGTTCTTGTTTACAATACCTGTGTTGAATTCTTTTTCATCTGGTTGGAAAGATTGTTGGAGGTAGAAATTAGTCTGGGAGAACTCTTGACTATTTGCTGCTGGATCTCATCATCTGGAGGGGACAAGAATTGTAAAACGGGCTCAAGATTCCTCAGTTTCCTGAGGGTTTTTAAATGTGTTTAGAATGACACTTTGAGTATAGACCACTGGTACACAGGAGAGATAGAGATATAACAGTTTAAAAAAGTTTGTAGTGAATAATCTCAGAGCTGCTTGTCAGCCTCATTCATGTATTCTTTCCATTTCATGATTACTATCTCCTTTCTTTGTTTGCTATTTTAATTGCTATTTGATGGTTATGGACAGTATGGATTTTCCTCTCTGAAGGATAACGGCGTTTTCTGCTCTCTAGTCAGAAAACATCATTCAGATGGACTGACTCATGCATACAGTTAAGTAATCATTTGCAATTTGTATGCAGCTTTGACATTTCCTCTGTTTTAAATCTGAGGATCTTGTTTACACTGAAGTCTACTTTCTTTTCCTGATAAAGGCTTTTTTTCTGTAAGTCTTGAGTGGGAATCTGCCTCTCGGGCAGCAGCAGAGATGGAGGTGAAGTTGGTAGTATGCTTTCTGTGTGATTACATATTAGCTGAAGTGCATAAACCAGTCTTTAGGGTGGGCTTGCAATTAGAGTCCTTGTCTTTCAATAAAATGAATATCTTAATGATGAAAATCAAGGGTTGTGGGTTGTTTTCTCTACAGTAAGGTCAGGCTCTTTGTTGCTATGAGGGCATGATCACTACAACTGGGGTCCAGAGAACAGAGTAGGAAAATAAGGACCACAAGGGCTATAATTATTCATTTTGGTAATTCTTTTCCCTATGCAAAATTAACAAGTTTTATGTTGCAATTGCAAGCACATGTCAGGACATCTGGAGGAACAGCAACCACTTGAAGAAAACCAAGATGAACATCAACACTAATTTTCCTGTAGATAGCTACAGATATTGATGCTGATAATATTTTGCAGCAGAAAGAGGAAGTCTCACTCTGCTATTAGCAGTGGAGAAGAAAATAGCAGTAAAAACAAGGATAAAATAAAGGAAATGGATTTGCTGTAGCTGCTAAACAGGTGGGAACACAAGAGTTTGACAAGGGTTTGTCTTCCTTTGATCACAAGGACGTTAATGTGCAGAGCAGGCAGTTAAGGACAGGCATCCACCAGGAGAGAGAATTGTCTTGTTTTTCATGTGTTTTAGGCCACCTGCAATAACCTCTGCTGCTTGTGTAGTGTTTTATTTGCCTTCCAACCTCCCCACCAACCTGCAACAGAACCTCTTGAGGGGGGCACTTCTGCTTTCTGATTGAGTTCAAAACTGGAAGATATGTTCCTTTTTCCTGGAATAACAGATTAAGAGTTAGAAGGATTATTTTTTTTTAAGGACTTATATTGTTTATAGCTTTACCTGTTATTTCCTGTTTAATATTATTTGTATGTATCTCTAGGATATGTGACTGGTCAGGTCCCACTCTTGTTAGTGAGGTTGCTGTAATCTTCCAATCCATTTTTGTTTTGGCACTCAGTTTGTAGCTCTATTTAGCCTGTCAAACCTTTTGACAGCAACTCTAAGCATTTGCCAAGCTGGCTATCTTTAATTTAGGAAGGAAACACTGATAGAGATGATTTTCTCTGCAAGTGTTAATGATTTTCTTGAGAAGGACAAGTTCCAGACAGTGACTCATGCATGCCTTTGGGAAGCAGTCTATACACCTAATTAACCAACAGCAGTTACTACTTTATCAGGAATAGGATGAACTCTAATTCTGCAAAACACTGTTTGTAGAATTTTTCTTTGTCTTCAGTGAGCAATATTTCTAATTTTATGTGATAATACACATTCTACTATAGTATGGCAAATTAAATGTGTCATCTGGGTGTAGATAAATTTCTTTCATGTTAAGAGCCTTGATGTAGCTGATGTAAACTGGTTTTTCATCAATGGAGTTAATTTATACTGGTTCCAGATCTGGTTTATTATATTCTGCATATATCACCTTGTAAAAGGAAAATAACAAGGGCTAAATTCATAACCTTGTGTCTCATTAAGTAAAGCAGCAAACATAAAAAAGTTCATTAAATAATAATTTTATTTAGCTAAGCAGCTTCTCTGGCTGAAGATACAGGTAGAATGCATACATAATTGACCAGAAAGGAAAACAAATTACAAAGAGGGCATGTTCAGCATAACCTCAAGAATGTGTTAGAATTCACTCAAACTCACTGTTGGGAGTTATGGAGGATTCCATTTTTACCTCACTTGAGGAAATGGAGTGCACTGAGACAACTAAGCCAAAGGAAAAACTTTTCATATTGACAAATAGATCTTCAAATAACGGCATAAAACATCTTCTATAAATTTTTGGTGATGTGGTTACCCTTGTCACTCATAGTATGTCCATATTGATAGACTGTTTGATGTCTTATAAAAGTAATGTGGACAGGAATGGGCCTTTTTTAATCATAGATGATGAGAAAGTAATGTGGTATTGGAGATTTACCAACATGGACTTATGATCATTTGAGATGTTTGAGATGTTAAATCTAAATGCTTTTCTGACTAAGACTAGGATTAATTGAGGGTTGAAATTTGAGCTTATCAGATTTTGTGTTGTTGCCTTGATATAGGTAAATATGTAAACAATATTTTTTCCTCTACCTTGTAGAAAGATACAGTACTATCTGGTTTTTGGATGGAGTTCCATCATTGTACTTCTCCTCTCTGCCTAATGTTTGTAACAAGAAAAAGTAATGTTTAATTAGAAATAGTTATTGGGAAACACAAATTAGCTAATTTTTAGAAATATAACCTTGTTATTTTGTGGTTTGTGTTCTTCCTTGTAGATGTGAATTAGAAATTCTTATCATGTTTGCACACATGACATTCTAGTTTATGTGCACCAGTATTTCTTCAGTACACTGCTCACTGTGCTGCCAGAGCGGCAATTTTGGGTAGGCAAAGCTGCTCTAAATCAGCCTGAATTAGTCTAAACTTTGCCTTTTGTCTACTTGATTATATATGCAGGAAAAAACATAGCAGAGAATTAAATACATGTTCTAAGTTATTTAAAACACTGAGGTTTGATTTAATAAAGTGACCAAGGTTTCCAAGACCATTTTCTCTATGGCACAGATGCGCCTATATCCTTTGTCTGCCAATATCCTGTGTTTGCTAATCATAAAGTTAATTTATATTTCAGTGGCTAATCTTTTTATCTGAGTAGATACACACTGTCCAAGCCTGTGTCCTCCAGAGTTTGATCCCAAATCCTCTCTGCCTGCCATCACTTTAAGTATAAATGCTGAGTTTATTACTAGTATTCTTTCCTGGACCTATTTTTGTCACGAATATGTGATCTTTTCTACTCTTTGTCCTCCTTTTTTTCTTAATTAAATGGCTACTTTTTACTACTGCAGATGAAATGATCCAATAATATCTGTCTGTAGTGATCAGAATAATGAGCAAATGAAACTTTTAATATAGGTAGCTTTGCTTTTGAGCTTTTATTCAAACTAAGTGGAGTATTAAATTAGACAATGATTGAATTTTGGGGAAAGCATTGTACCAGCTAAATTTTAAACTGGCTTTTAATAATGTATTTCTAGTAGAACTTCTGAAGAGCGGTCTAATATTTTCTGAATTACCATGGACACATTAAATGTCATTTTAGGCTGTTTATACTGGTGAAATTCTCAATATTGCTTTTTAGATAAAACGTGTACCCTTGATTTGAGCTCACTTTGTACATCTTGTGCCATAATATCTTCTGGAGAACAGATCAAAAGGCACTGACCTGTGTATAAGATTGCCATTTGGAGAAACCTGGTTTCTTATTTGCCTTTTTTTTTGACATTTTTCATGTAGCCTTGTTTAAAGGTAGAGGCACATTTTTCTATCTATATAGCTTGAAATCTTTTTCTTAGGAGTGTGGATTCCTTATTTTTTTACTAGTGCACTAATGGTTCCTGAAATAAATTCAAGTATTTTCCTGATTAAAGGCTCTCACACCTTTGAGAAAAGGGAAGTTGTCTGAGGACACAAGTTGTGTGCTACAACTTCGAATGGAAACTGTTTGTGGAGGTGATTTGGTTTGGTGGGGTTTTGTTTGCTTGATGGTTTGGGTTTTTTGTTTGGTTTTGGGGGAGGGTGGTTTTGTTATTTTTTGTTGTTGTTGTTTTTTGTGTTTTGGTTTTTTTTACCCTAAGGTGGTATGGAAAAATTTCAAAGCAGGAATTTAGAGCTTGGGATTTTTTTTCCATTTTCAAATGGGAAGACTGAGGCTTGAGGAAGCCTGGTGACTGGCCCACTGCCACCAGTCATGTCAGTCACTGGTGACAGATGTTGTACTCAAGACAAGGCATTTGCTTGGCTAGAATGCCTTTGAGCTGGAAGGTGTCTGCAGCTTGAATGAGAGTTGGCTCCTCTCATTTTTTGTCCAGAGAAGTTATTAATGATCTTATTCAGCCTGCTGTCTAGCTAATATCAAGGATCAATAAAAATATGTAGTTTTATACACTCATCATCCTTCTTGAGAAAGATGCTGTGTTTGATGAAAGCAAGAAGGTTTACAGACAGCTGGAGTAGGCCAGTTTTGGGAAGGATGATAGGGTGCAATGCAGATGGATGTAGAAACCTAAAGAGTAGATAAGGGATTGCTAAAATACAGCAGCAGGATAGGATGAAAGCAGGTTCAAGTATGTAAGTCCATCTGGAGTCAAATCTCCTCAACTGTTTACTATAAACTGTTAATATTGCTGCAAATATTAATAATAAACCAAAATGGAACTCTGGTAATCATGATCTGGAAAATTTGAAGAGGTTAATGTCTAGAATAACCAAGTTAGAAATGCCCTTCTAAATTAAAAGTAAAGTAGTGTCATATTTGTCATTAAAAAATGAGAAACATTACTTTTACTCCCACTTGCAGGGACCAGTGGATGGAAAAGATTAGCAGTAAGCAGCAAAAATTTGAGGGGAAAAATGACCAATGTCACCTTTCAAGCCACAGAAGCTGCAGCAACTGAATTTTTATGTTGCTTCCCAGCTCCCCACAATGACTTACAGTTAACATTTGCAGCAGTGGCTGCTGAGAACTAAAGGCTTACTCAGCAGAAGTTACCTAAGGTGAACACACGGCGCTCGCTCGTATGGGGTCAGCGTGAGATAAAAATGCTTCACACCCCACCATCATCAATATTGCCAGACAGGGAGGGCAACCACATGGTAACAGGGCTGCCTGTGACCTTGGTGGAAGTGACAAACACCCCACATTACAGCAGTTCACAAGTGGCAATAAGTAATAGGGCTCGCAGAGGTGGCCATCACATAGAAGTAATTAACTGGAGCAATGCAGAGAGAATGCACGAGCCTGGGAAATGGTCCAAGGGAGAAGTATAAAAAATATCCAGACAAACCAGAGGAAAAAGACAGTTTTGTTTTAAGACAAGAGACTTATGAATGTTGCTGATAGTGTCCTGGACTGGCTGGGAAGTGGAGATAAGTTGGATGAATGCTATATAAAAAAATAAATACCTTGCATGCTTTGGATAGTATCACATTGGCAGAATTGGCATTTTCTTTTCTGCTCACAAATGAAGCATATAGCAAACTAATACATATCTCATGGGAGGGAGGAGGGAAGAGTATGTCCAAAGTGGGGCTTAAAACATAAATACATCCAGGGCAAATATTCTGGACTTACAGTAAAAAATGATTGCTTTCATTTTAAATACTTTTTTGTTTCTTATTCTCACCCATGAAGGGAAAGAGATGAGACTTGAAAAGATCTCCAGCGTGTAATTGAAGTAGTGGTGCCTTCCTGAGTCAGCAGCTGAGGGGTGTGGTGGGGAAAAATGAAATTGAAAGGGATTATTGCAGTGCAGAGGTGTGTCAGAACTACAGGTCACACAGAAAGAATTAGTCCTGCAGAAGTATTTCTACCAATGAAGTGTGTCTTGTAGATTTCTCAAGCATGTACACTGTTATTAAAAGAATAAATTCAGAAGAAAGCTGCTTTGGCTAGCTTTGTCTCTAAGCATTTATCACTTTTTAAAGCTTTGGAATCTTCTGTGATGGAAGCTCAACCTTCAAACTGTTTCAGTCTCTCATATAAAGAGAATGCGATCTTACAATATCAAAGTCTGTCTTTTTTTTTTTTTTGGCAGATCAAACTTTATTATCTCTCCATCATATTCCACTCTCCACCTTTTCTAAAAACTGGAGGTTACTAAGTAGACAAAGACCATTTGTGGTTTCCTGCAGTAAGGAAGAGCTGCACGCCATAAACCTCTAAAATCCAAGATTTTGTACCTCTTGTTTTGTGTAATGTCTGGAGAACACTAGAGTTGAAAAATTGAATAACAATATAGCAGTCTCTTTTCCCCCTTTTGTGCTTTACAGGTATGGTTGCAAAATAGAGCATTTGGGTAATCAAGGGCTGGGGCAAATGATAAGCAAGTTCCAAGTAGATCATTCATTTGCAAATATTTCTTTTTTTCTTTTATTTCAAAATTTCATTTTTAAGTGGGCAGCAAGTACTTTTGTGTGCAGATAGAAATCTTATTGAACTCTTGCTCCGCTTTTCTAGGAATTCCATAACTGGACAAGGAAGCAGGTAATATTTTCCCCACTTTGTCTTCTCCTTTCAATTTAATAAGCTGGGGCAGTCTTAAACAGGTGCCATGGAAAAGAAACAACAATTGTTTAAGATTGTCCTGTGGCTCATATCAAAGGTGCTTCTGAAACTACATGACAAGCAGAGAGATTTGAGCAAGAGACAGAAATAGAACTTCTTCAGAGGCTGTGATTGCAGAGAGGTGACTTGGTCAGTTCATAATCATAAGGAACTGGTTTCCTTAACTGGTGTGGAAGAATTTTTCTTTTATATTAGATTTTTTCTTTAAATCAGACATGAGGGTCTGAAGGTGTTCAACTTTAGCAAATTGGCCAGAATTCCTTAAGTGCTCAGTACTCAATGTGCAAATTCTCTTTAAAAATAGCTGTTTTCTCTGAAGATAAACCAGTTGAGTCCCCTTGAAATTCAAGCCCAGACCCTTACAAAATAAGGACAATTTTATCTTACATGCAATAGCAGCACAAAGACTTCAAATACTTCAAAAAAGTAGAGCTTGATGTCTTCAGCCTGGTGTATTCCAGTGTTTCTTAAAGAAATAAAGAACAATTGTAGGGAGGTTGCCTTTTAAGAGATCTGAGAACAGTAGAGAACTGGAAATAATTATGATTGCCCTGGAAATCTTCAGTTTTGGTTTTTCTGTATGTTAGAAGACTATTGGTTAAAAAAATGAATATGCATATCTTGGACTACTGATTGATTGAAAATACTTTATCAACAGGTCAGATGCTTTTTGTGGTGCCTAAATCCAGCAGTTAACAACAGTTATCAAAATCACTAGAGGATTTAAAAACACAATTTCAGAGAACTCTGGAAAGCGAGATGTTTATAGGCATTTCTATGCTTTTGGAAAACTGCTCCTGAATATAACTGTTAAGAGATGTATAGGGCATGTAAATAAATAAATAAGATGCAATTTTAAGATAAAGTCTATGAAAAATTCTAGAGTGCTACCCATCAAATAATTATTGATGGATTTATTTCTTTTGATGGAGTATTCTTCTGTAGCTACAAACTCTTGTTCTCATGGGTTTTTTTCAGGCGTGTACCATACTTGATAATAAGTAAATTTCTATTTTCTTGAAAACACTACTAGCTGGAAATCCCATTGAAACAAGTGTAGTTGACCTTGTTCACATCATCTATGGAAAAATTTCTCTGCTTAGATTTAGAAACTGTCTGGTCATGTTGAATATTGTTCTGATAAAAACCTGTAGTAAACTTTGGAATTGTCAGGGAAACCTTTCAAGTGAGAGCTGGTAAGTTTGCTCCAAGCACACTGTTTTCACTGGCTGCCTTTAATTCCTGAATACCTGACTCTCTTTTCATTTAAACCAGTTGCCTAAAATGTAAGTTTCCCTAAATGATAAGGCTTTGGTGGATGGGTGCATATGGTTCTTTCCAAGACAAGCACCTTTTCAGAGAGAGAAGCCACTGTTTTGGGCTGAAACCACCCAGAACAGTTGCTAGAACATATTTCCATCCACAGCTGATGGCCAGCTGGCAGTGGCTCCTTGCTGGCTGCAGATACTTGCCAGAACTAAATGTGGTTTTGTCCTCCCTGCCTTCCAATTTTGTTCTCTCCATTTTAATATTCCCTTTGTTTCTGATGTTTCAGAACCATCTACCCTGTGGCCCTTTGTAAGGCAGCTATGAGGGCACACAACCTTTTTCTTTAATATATAATAATATGTAATACTGGAGAACAAACAAATATTACTCAACTAGATTGGAAGATAAAAATTGAATATTTTACACCCAGTTTTGCTCTTCCTTTATATTCAATTCATAGTATGTTTTATAATGAAGCTTCTACTGAATGCTTATCAATTATTTTCCTAACCAATATTCTGTGTATCTTAATGATATTTTTACAATATTTTATCTATCTCTTGGGGCATAATATATACTCAATTTAGAGAACTCATGATATTTTTCAGGATGCTGAACAGTGCCACTAGCATTAGTTAGAGCAAGAAGTATAAAGCATCTTAAAAGAAATTCAAACCAGATTTATTTTGTTTTCCTTATGGTTAAAAAAATCCAGGAGTTTGGCTATTGGTAGGAACTACAATTTTACAACTTTTTATGGGAAGTGAGTGTTAATATAGACTGACATTGAGTAACTTTGCATTTTTTTGGGGTTTGTTCCAAGTATTTATATTTTTAAAAGCCTAAATAGCATTGCTGTACTAAATAGAAATTCTTCATAATGCACAAAAGTGCAGTTGCACTTCATATGCATGTTATGTTTTATAGTAAATGTAAAATTATGCAGTGCACTATGCATATTATTTTGGCACATAGTTTTTTTTTGTCTTTGCAATGCACTATCTGAAGAAAATTTGAGTGGAAATTTTTCATGTATTAAATATTTCACCTGATAATATTTTTATCAATCTATATACAGCAGGAATAAAAAAAACCTTAAGAAGAGCATCTCTAGAACACTGTTGCCATCCGTTTTGCTTCATATAGAGTTATGTACAGGTATTTGCTTAATTTTTTTTTTGTTTCTTGGCTGGACTTTATCTTTCCTATGCACTTATAAAACTATACAGTTGAAAATAACAGAATATTAGACAATAGTTTCTATGAAAAAGCTTTTAAAAAATCTCATTGTGTTTTCTTGTGTTATAGAGCTCTTAAAAAAGGACATTTTTCAATAGATATTATGGGCAGTTAACAAATACTGCGGTGTACTGAACCTTGTCTTTGAAACATGTTTCTTTTAACCTTTTATATCAGTGGAAACATTTTTTTTTCAGATAAATCCACTGAAATTTGTTACAGAAAGGTGAACAGAAAATGGTAGAACTGTCTCATGCAAACTAGCTGCAGCACAGCTGTACTCTAAAAAAGTTTTAAATTTCATATTAACTCCATAGAAATCATAAAATGAATGCAGTGTTAGTTCTGGAAATTTCTGTGGCTGGTCACCCTTAATTATTTCTGAAACACTTTAAACAGTTTTTTGCTAAGTGCTCAGAGTGTTCAAATCCCTTTCTGTGTGGTATAATAATTTATGTTCTCCAAATGTTATCTAGATTGGAATTACAGATATCGGGCATGGTGTGGTACTTTGAGTAACATTCATTATCTAAATGTAAATCTGGCAAGTAGTTTTACAATAGATTAATTTTTTACAATTTTTTTTACTTGCAGGTTGTCTGAGACACACTAAAGATGCAAGCTTTAAACTGTCATTCTATAAAATTTTATCCCTGTTTATCTAGATGAGTTTTAGAATGTTGTACATACAAAGAGAGAAGCTACAAGGCTGTTAGACTGTTTGGGCCACTGAAGTGAAAATAAAAGTGGCAAAAAGGGGAATATTGAATCTGAAACTTGCATGCAGCAGGGCGATGGGATTTCTTCTGAAGGGAATCAGGGAGGTAATGATCCTAAAAAACCTCCTCTGTGCATGAATAAGGAGGTATCAAAAAGTAGTAATGATGAGTGAGGAGAAAGAGGAGAGGAAGCAAGGTTATTAAGGAACTAATCATAAATTAGCAGTGAAGATTGATAACAATGTGCCACAACAAGAGAGAGGAGATAACTCAGTATGATGGTGAAGGAGGCAAGAAGGAAAAGGTCAAGGTTTCCTTCTCTCCCACACTGCATCTCCCATTAGCCTTGGTCTCTTTCTGTCCATGGCAGGTTTTTTGGGAAGTGCAGCCTTTATTTGTCCTGGTCTGGAGGTTCCAGACAGAGATCCTTTCTTCCCCATCCTTCTTTGGCCTGTGTTTGCAGAGGTCTGGCACTGTAAGGCATAATATACACCCAACTGGCAAAAAATCCGATTTTTGGCTTGCCTCTTTCGGGATTTTGGGTTCTTAGTCTCTTATTAGAAGAGATAATGATAAGAGAAAATTTAATTCTAAGATAATCAGATTATAAGAGATATTATGAAACCAAATATGTGTTATTGAGTGTTGGCTGTGGAACGATGACATGGGAGAAGGCACACAGAGGGGGAAAGTGTCAAACTTGGTGTTGTCAGCCCCTGGACAGTTTGAAAGTGGCAGGTAAGAGCAAAACAGGGACCAAGTCAAAGTAGTGATTTGGAGCACTCCATGTTTCCTCTCTAGTCCAGCCTAGTGTCTAGTTCCAAATATCTACTTGTGTTTCCTACAGGCTTGTTAATTTTTGGTGCTCATTGATGAGGGTATGGAACAGGTGCCTTCTCAGAAAGATGCAAATAATGATGAACATTTGAAATCTGAATGAAAGAAAATGCAAATCATTCACTTCAAAGACTTCACACTGTATTATTAAAATAGATGCTAAGGTTTATGCAGTTCTCAGTCATTATATTTGTCTTGTGTTGAGTAGTGATGGTTACATGACACTGATGCATGAAGTAATATTCTAATAGATTTTTAATTGAACTGAGTAAAATACTTGTGGGGTCAAAGTTTTTAATGAATGAGCAGATTAAATGTCCCATGAAAGGTACCATATGGTTTTTTAAAATCTGAAAATTAGTTGCAAAGTTACAGTTAATTTAATTATATGGCCTCTCTGTCTTGGAATAATAAGGTAGACTGAGAGCTATAATGGAGAATGAAACCTTTGCTATTGAGAGACCTTTTAAAAAAGATTTGGGTAACTGCTTTTAAATTACTCTACTCATATTTATGAGGATATTATTTTAAAGATAATGTATTTATATCATAACACAATAGTGACTGGTGGAGTGACATCTTCTTTGCTGTACCTCATTGCTGTGCCAGTTATCAATCCTTAAGCATGCACATTTTGGTCACAGTAAAGCAAAGATACTCTTGTAAAAACATGGGAAGCAAATATCTTGGGCCACTTAGAGGGTTTCTTAGTTTTAAGTACTCTGACCAACTTTTTTGACCAGTATACACTGACTTTTACAGAACATCCTTGTAAGGAAACCTTCTTTTAATTTACCTGCAGCTGTCATTAAAATGGTTTGAAAAAAATAATAAACCCCAAAATTTTATAGTCTTTCTTGACCAACAATACATTCTGGTAGTCCTTCTGGATCTCTGCTTGATTTTTTTCATACTTGTTGAAATTTTCAGATGTCTCTTCTTCATTACAATGCAGTGGTATTTACCAGCTCTGATCACTACCAACTTTTTTGATGTGAATTGTTGATCTGCGTTGGTTTTCTTCTTCCAAGGTCAATGATAAATAAAGTCAAGTCTTTGATTCCTAATTTGAATACCTATGAAGATCATGGAACAAAGTTTATCTTGTCTTGAAGATTTAATTCCTGTGTAAGGAATTAAATAAGATTATTCACATAAATATTTCTCTACACCAGTGGATATTCTGCTTTTAATGAAGCAGAAAAATCAGAAGTCTATTCAGCAGCAAACTCAATCACTGGTAAGAAATAAGCCTGGTTCTGATTGTGGTTTTTCAGATGTAATGTGAAAAAAAAAAAATCTTTTAAATGTAGATTTATTTGTATTCTGGTCAAGTGACTTTCTTGAAGATGTACACTCAAGACACTAAGATGTGAAATAATAATATTGGTTCATTTATTTATGTTTCTTGGAGACAAATAGCCTCAGAACTCTTATTAATAATTGTTAAAGAAGTAAATATATAATAATAGAAAATTAATTGCGTAGACTTATAACAAGTAAACAATTTTCTTTACTAACAGCTTGATGAAGTGTGTATCTTTTAAAATAGATTGATCAGAGTCTTTAAGTATCCATTCTGACTTCTTATACCAAAATGAAACAATAGGAAAAGTTTAGAAGTTTTCATGCTTCAACACCTCTTGAATAAAAAGAAAACCTGGTTTGAGATAGTGAGTACCCAGAGGAAACTGGAATAGATAACCTGAGTCATTGTTAAAAGAGATTTAATTGCTTTCTTTTCCTTATCTCCTTTATTTTCAGGAGTAGAGGTGTTTCTACAGACCTGTGATGTTGCCTTCTACTTGACAATTTCCTCCTCCAACTTATTAACCTTTCTTTTTTAAATGAGCAGGTTTGAATACTTTCATTTACAAGTATTCATGGTGGGGTAATATAGTGAATCTTATTGATTAGATGGTGAAATATTTCCTACTTCTTGTCATGTTATTAAATTATGCAGCATGGGACTTTGATGACATAAAGGGAACTACACATGCAAACAATTTTTTGCTGATCTAGATGACTGTGCTACTGAGTATTAAAAGTGTATTTTATGGGAGATAAGGAATTGGAGTGTTCCTCTGTGCAAAATACTTTTTTTACATAGGAAACATTTCTTTTTTGCTTCCAAAAATTTCATGCTAAAGACAAGATTTGCAGACAGATTGATTAGCATAGGAGAACAGTTTGGGGTTTTTTTATGTGCCCTAGGATATAAATCATTTTCAACTACCATTTGCCTGAATCTCAATTCCTTGAAACCTATACCAGAAAAAACATTAATACTGAGCACATGAAAAGGTGAGCTTAAACATTTTGAAACCTTTTTCCATGGTGCTGGTTGGATGGAAACCTATGGGAAATGCTTTAAAAAACAATAGCTTGAAAACGAGAATTCTGACATGATTTATTGTCTGCAGAGTTAGGGAGAAAGGAACAGTGGTGGGCTTGTGTCTAGTGCCCTGAAGCAGAGGTGTATCCAGCACAGTTATGCCATGAAAGTGGAAGGCCCAGGTCTCCCCTGGCTTGTAAATGCAGGAGAATATAAAAATCTCATTCCTGAGCTTATTTTGACCTTAATCTTGTGTTGGGAAACTGGGCTTAAGGCTGCAGTGCTTGGTCTCACAGTGTCCAGCACTTCTGAAAAACCTTTAACTTCTAAGTTGTTTTTCTTTTTAAACTATCAGACTGGAATAAATGTAATTTTTAGGCAGTGGCTGTTCAGTTCTGCTCCCCTTATAATGATGTGAGTAATAACTGTGACCATTAAATGCAATTTTTAGTTTGATGTATGCTATTTGCAGTAAAAGCTGGAAAGCTCAAAGTACATTTAAATTGACCAAAAATAGACAATTGAGGGCTTTAGCTGTGAGCTACTGGTTTAGTTTTTTGTGGTTTTTTGGGGTTGTTTTTTTTGTGGGTTTTTTGGTGGTTTTATTTGTTTGTTTTTTGTTATAGCTGAAATCTGAGACAATTCTGGGCATATGTTTCTACCCCTGGGAAGACCCTGACATGCAATAGGAATGGAAGAATATTTAAATCTGGATTAGAAGCAGGTAAAATGTCAGGAAGACATGAAAGAGTCAGTGGAGGAGAAGAGGTAAATCAAGTTATGTTTGTGTTGATATATACCATGTGTCAATAATATCAAAGTGTTTGATAGTGATATTATGTTACTATGAGAAACAAGGGTTTGAGCTACTTATGATCTAATTTCATGTTACATCTAATGTAAATAATCTTTAAATCCTGGTTTTAAAATTACAAAAATGAATGATAATACTTAAACATTATTGAAAAAAGAGTTTTCATTCTGTTAGTTTTCTTATTTATCACACCTGTATCTGTTGATAGCCATAAGGAAGATCACCCTTTTTGATGAGTTATTGCAGTTGTGCCTTCTTTATATTACTGATTTTTGCTTTGCTTAAATTAGACTTTGTAATTCTTCAGATTATACATCTCTGCAACTAAAACTGAGAGGTTTTGATAGGTTTTGTGTGCCTTTTAAGGATTCTACATAACACCAAGTGCTCTGCCTATTGCTGTTCATACCTACTTGGAATAATATATCCAGTAAAAAAAATCCCCAAGCTATACTGTAACAATGGAAAATAGACAATTGATATTTTAAATAATTGCTGAACAAGGTGTTCTGGTGAAAAAAATCAGTGTTGGAACAGTTTGGTTGCAACCAATAGTGAGGAGAGATGAGGAAATTTATTGAAGTGGAACTTTGTTAGCTGAAAAAAAAAAAAAACTGAGGGAGAGAGAGAACAAGGGGGCAAGTTTGTATTCCTTGATAAAGATAAACAGTCTTGACTCAAGGACAAAGAGTGGTGAAAAAACCCAACTTAGCACAAAAGTCAGGTTCTGATTTCTGCACTTTTGCCTGTAGAGAAGGTAAGGGATCTGGTCTCTTACCAGTTACATGTATGAAGGCAGCTTGGCAGTGGGTGACTGATGGGGACAGTGCTGTTCTCATTTGCAGTGTCACCCTCTCCAAACTCCAGGGACACTTTGCTGGAGTGCTCCTGCAGCACCTCTGTTTGCCACCTTTAACTCTTCTGGTATTGCAGAGAGAATTTATTCAGAAGCACCTACATTTTTGGTGCCTGATCCTGAAAATATGAACATGAGTAAATTCCTACATGCGGCTCTCCCATTGGAATGTGACACTTAAAGTGAATTGCATGTCTAGAATTGCTCTTGTGAGCAAGGATTTGTGAGTAGGAAGGATGTTGTGTTTTCCAAAGGGATATTCCACACCCTGTGATATCATGCTCAGTATGTAAAGCAGGGGACAGAAGGAGGAAGGGAAGGATGTTGGGAGTGATGTTTTGTCACTGTCAAATTTTCTGGAAAAATCCCCTTGCCCAGAATTCTTCTCCTTGGAAGCTGAGAAGCCTCAGAGAAAAAGGAAGACAATATTATCTCATTTGCTTCTCCTGTGTTTTGCTGCTTTGGAATGTGGTTGGAGATAAGTCATTAAGTTAAAACAATTCATATGTGGGATAAACAATCATGGTCAAGCTGTGTTGGGACTCTAGAAGGAGTCAGGAGTATTTCAATATTATCTTTTAGCCTTCTGTCTGCATCTTTTCTCTATTCTTTAGTATGGTTTTAGTATAGTATTCTTTAATATACTAGAGTATAATATCATAAAATGCTAAATTAGCCTTCTAAAAACATGGAGTCTGATTCATTGTTTCCTTCCTTCCACCGGGGACCCTGAAAATACCACAATGTTTGTACTCCCAAGTCACTGTTTTATGTGATGGAGCCCTGCTTTCCTATGGATGGCTGAACACCTGCCTGCCCATGGCAAGTGGTGAATGAACTCCTTGTTTCACTGTGCTTGCATGCCTGGCTTTTGTTGGACTGGTTAAGCTGTCTTTGTCTTTATCTCAGGCTGTGGGTGTTCTCACTTTTATTCTTCCAAGTCTTTCCCCCATCCCAACATGGAGGCAGTGAGCAAAGAGATATGGGTGGTGCTGGGTTGCTGGCTGGGGTCAAACCACAACACTTTCCTTTTTTCTCTTATGGAAAAAACCCCCAAAAACTGCTACATTTTATGGAGAGGGTTCAGTTTCATGAGTCTACTAAAAAAAGGCAAATGAAAACCAAGAAGTGACATTTCATAGGTCACCTGCATGGCTGGAACATGCTCAAGCCATTTATATGGATGTTTACCACCAGACCTAACAGGGGAACTAATAAGAGGAGCAGCTTACCCTTTTTGTGTACAGAATGTTACTGGACTTACTCAGCTGGTGCATTTCATAAATATTTGCTGATAGCTTTAGGCAAATGCTACAGTAAGCATCACTTTGAAGCATTTTAAGTGGATGTTCTGGTGGCTGCACATCTCAAATCCTGTAATAAAGCCAAAACATACTGCATAGAAAATTGGTGTTTTCATAACTTTTATACTCCTCTTCCCTTTTATGTATCTTTGCTTCTGCAGCTCCAGGTTCACAAGGAGCACATCAGAAGGTGCCTTTTTTGTGCTCTTCAGTTTGTACACATCTTTCGGGTTCTTCATATCAGTCCTTGTTCAAGATTTTTGCAAAGCCTCCTTGTCTTCTTTTCACTTCCTTCTCTTGCCTGCCCTATGGCCTTGTGCAACTATTATTTCAAACTTCAGACGTGAGCCTGATCTTATGCTTTCTCAATTACCACTCACCCCATCTATGTATTTACCAAATTTTCTATATTTACTGGATCCATGCATCTTTACTGAGTTAGCTTCCATTTTTCACACCAGCTACCAATCCTATTTTTCTTCTGATAGCTCCTACCCAAATCCCCTTTTTGTTTACAGCAATGACTTTTGTCTCTTTATCACCCAAAGGGCTGTGGGACATTTTACAAAATTCAGCTTTTCCAAATGAGGCTGTTATTTTCCCGTACATTAGGATATTAATTTCTCAAATGCCTTGGAAATGCAGATAGTTTAAGAAAATTCCCAGTAAGCATGCTCATGTTTCCTTTTTATCCCATTTATTATATTTCTGCTAGGTACAGTGATATTACTTGTAACAGACATATTTTCTGAAAAATCCTTTCACTAGGATTTTTCTCCTGAGAAGTTGAGAGGCCTCAGAAACTAAATGTAAACAATAATTATCTGCTGCTGTGGAATGTGGTGGGTGCATCTTTCATTGGTCTCATGTGGTTGCTTTTAATTGATGACCAATCATAAGTCCAGCTGTGTCAGGACTCTGGGCAGTCACAAGATTTTATTATGTATTCTTTTCTAGTCTTATGTCTCCTTTCTCTTTAGTGTAGTTTTAGTATATAATTTTCTTTTAATATAGTATATATCATAAAATAATCAGCCTTCTGAAACATGGAGTCAAGATTCTCATCTCTTCCCTCTTCCTGGGGACCTGCAAACATCACCACAATTACTTGTGAAGAAAGCAGCAGCTTGACAAGTTTGAAGCAACTGGTGTGAATGTATGGCTTGTTTCTGCTATTCTGTTTCATATCATGGTGTGTCAGCATCCAAAGGGTATCTTTTTTCTTTTTATTTATTCTTTTTGCTAAATGTGGAGGATTGCCAGCAGCAGCTCCATATTTGCTGGCATTAGGAGGACAGGCTCAGCAGCGCTGGGAGGCTGAGGCAGCTTTCCTGTGCATTTCCAATTCATCCCAGCAGGTTGTCTCTCTGTGGCAGGATGACACATAAAGTGCACAGTGGGTTTGTGGTGCTTTCTGCTCTACAGATGGAAAAGAGAATGCTTGTGTCTGTACTTCAGATCTAGAGCTAGACAGAGCCTGCCTGCACTCTTTTATCCACGCATATACTGTGAGCCATCTTGAGTGTACAACACAATCTAGCAGGTGCTCTTTCCCAGCTGAAGATCCCATGACTTATTCTGAAAATCAAAAAAGAAAACCTGTGCACACACTGACAAAAGAGTGAGATCCTAAGAGCCAAAGCAGATGAAATGATTACTTCTGAAGTTGCCATAGCAGACTGGATTCTGTTTTGCTTGGCACATCTATTATTGATATGCTTGCTGTGCAGATGTTGTTCATGTAAATACAGGAATGAATTGTACTGAGGTATCAGAATTGCTGGTACCTGTCCTACTTTGATGAATAAATTAAAGCACTGATTCCTGTTACTGCTAAAGAGCTAAATTAGGCACTTACATATGCACCTACTTTTATAATTTCTGTAGATTATTAACTATCACAATACAATTTAGGTTTTTTAGACAGAGGGCTTCTTAATCAACACTCCTAAACTATCAAATGATGAGTGATATTTTATTACAACAGATTGTATTTCTTAGAGAGTAATAGTGTTATGCAGGCATTTTGAATTTCCAAGGAATAGTTGCACATCTTTGGGACCTGTTAATGCACACCAGCTCAGAGCCCAATAGCCACTAGCTATTCAGATAGCAACATTTCTGAGTTCTCTTGTTTTCTGCTAAAATTATTTTTACAGAAATGAAATCAATTAATGCATCAAACCTTTCCTCTTTAATGATTTTTTTCATTAGCACTGAAACCCTTTTTATTTAAAGGTGTAAGTATTTTCCCTAGTTTTCATATGATGTTCAGAAAAATGTATATATTAATACATTAATTACACCTGTATAATGATCCACAATTAAGAGAGTTTTAAGTATTTACATGTTCTATATATTCTCCCATATAAGATTCATCCCTTTTCTCAGCATTTACTTACCTGTTATTTGGATAAAAAGCTCATGTTACTTCCCCAAATCTGCTGATTATCATAGAGCATGTAATTATGTCCTGGAGGGAAAAAAAAAAAGGCTACTTGATCTTTAATATATTAGTGTTCTGACAGATTTAAAAAAATATATATTGTAAATTTAAAATGTTACTTTCAGACATAATTAAAAATAATTTAAACCTTTCCCTGCTATTTAAATATAGGTACCTACTGTCCAGGGATAGAAAACAATTATTTCTATGCATTATTGCACATTCATTACTGAACTGTGATCCTGTGGTCACATTTTGCAATGAAGGTGTATAGGAGGTGACTGAGCTTTAGAGGTGAGAGCAGGATATTCCATTCAATAGGTAAACTCGAGGCTTCAGCACAGTGATAAGATAAATATTCTTGCTGGTAACAGCAGGAAATGCTCTTTGATGTGTTCTCTGGCAGTTCAGTACAAATGGGCCTATCATGAATGCTGATGGAATTGAAAACTAACTAGAGGAGTCAGCCTTGAGAACATATCCCCCTACAATCCTGTTTTGGCAATAGAAGTATAGCATTTTATAAATAAGGAAATAAGTCAGACAATCCTAAGTTATATTACCAGTGTATACAACGAGTCATTTTCAGAAAATGCTATTAAGATCTCTCAAGAAGAAATATTTATCTTTAAAGGCAAAAGTCCTTGAGCTTTTTGAATAGTGAAATTGTAATCTAGCCAGAAACTAATTTTTCAAAAGGTATATTGCTTTCAGAGAGGACAAGAAATTAAGACTCGCATTTCTCAGAAAAATCTAAAGATTTATTAAAACTATTAATGTTTCATTAGTATTGTTCTTGGGGGTAGGGCATTTAAAATAAACAGGTATGCAATTTTTTTGATGTCAACTTGGTGAAATGAGTTTAAAGGCTTTAGTTTTCTCTATTGCAATATTGAACTTGTGTCTCCATGTACTTTCCTGGTATTTCACAACTTGTATTGTGTATCTTTGTATGCTATGCTCATCCTGGTGGATTTCCCAATATATGTAGTTTATTAGGAAATATATTATTCCTCCCCTCACATAGACCAAGGAATTTCCTCCCCCCCCCCCCCATGATGTATGTGCTTCAGCCAAGAGGAAGTTGAACATAGTAGATTAATGAAAAAATAGGTGTCTTGTTGTAGCTGAAATTATTCTTCAAACATTGTGGCCTTTAAATGTTTAAAGGGCATTTATAGGAAAGATGGGAACGGGTGTTTGAGCAGGGCCTGTTGTAATAGGACAAATTGTAATGTTTCCAGACTAATAGAGGGTTGATTTAGACTAGATACAAGGATGAAATTTTTTACAGTGAGGGTGAGGAAACTGGCACAGGTTGCCCAAGGAGGTTGTAGATGCCCTGCTCCTGGAAAAAATCAAGGTCAGGCTGGACATGGCTCCGAAGAAATGTCCCTGCTCCTTGTAGGGTGTTGGATGAGGTGACCTTTAAATATTCTCTGCTTCCATCCAAATACAAATGTAGGCTTGAGTGAGAGCAATATATTTACATTCTGTGCAGAATACATTATTTTTATTTATGTATTTTCCTGGCTGCATAGCCATACAAATGGAATGGCTTGGAATAATTTATTTGAAGGATAACATATATACAACGTTTCTAATTTATAAATGATAACATTGTACAAATAGCAAAAACCAAGCCACTTGCAGTCAAAATAGAACCTGGAAATAAAATAGATGGACTCTTGTCCTTGGGGAGAAGTTTGGGTCTCATGAATGCTCTACTGCATGAGAATATTTTACTACAGATAGTAATTATCCTTGCTAGGGAAGCATCACAAGATCAGTTTTTATATTTTATAAAATTCTATGTTGCAGAGAGGGACAAGAAGATAGTGATGTGAATTTCAGTAACTCTTGAAACAATCACTGCTTCTAAATTGAAGTGTTTTAAAGAAGATTAAGAGGCTACTCCTGGTTGCCAAATGTGAGGTATCCTGAAGTACAAGTGCTACTGGCCTACACAGCAGCAACAGGAAGCCTTGGGTTTAATGCTCACTTGGGAAAGAGGATTGCCATAGAGGGAATATGGTTCTGGATTTGAAATGTACAGATGTCTAAGACGAATTGCCTTCATCAGCCAGAGGAGTAATTTTGATGAATTTATTTTTGTTTTCCCATGATTATGTGGATCACATTTCAACTATAGTGGCTGGAAGTATGATGGTTATTAGACAACAGAGTCTGTTCAACCTCACTACAGGATTTTTTGGGCTGGTATTTTGGCTCTGAAATGATTCAGGGTATTAAATAAACGCCGCCTACAACATCTATTCTGAAGAAAAAGTTTTGAAATATGGAAAACAGTGATAATAAAGGGGAAAAGATTTAGCAGTTCTTTCGACTTCAGTGAGGGTTTCAGAACTAATTTCTACTTTTTTTCATTGGATGAGTAGAATTGGCTGGAGGAGGGATTGAGCAAATAAAAGTTGAGTCTCATCTAATAACAAACTCATGTGTCAGAAGTTCTGAATGATGACAGTTTTACACAGCTAGATATTTTAATGTAGCACTATTAATACAGCTAATGTTCTCCTGACTATGGAGAAGTTGGAGGAAAAAGCTTTCCTCCATCAATTGGTTGCAGTGCTTTGCCAGAAGGAATCTACTTAATTATATCTTAATTTGTAGCTATAATGAATGCAATGAAGTTGCTTTATTTTTTTTCTCTCCTTTTTGGCAAGACAGTATTCAGTATATTCTAAAAAAATTGAGTTGCAACATGCATGATACTAAATTTTCTATTTTAACAAAGGTTTTGTTAAAAAATAATGTATGATCCGAAATCTATGCTTTAAACAACTGCTTTGAAGAAACTCTAAGGAGTTTGTAGTCTAAAGATGAAGTTTTACATGCAGATTAAAGGTTGGCCATATGTCAATTGAGAAAAAAATTAAGAAAAAAAGTCAGGCAGAATAAAACTAAATTGTTACCTTAAAAAAAATGAAGTGAAAGCAATAAATTTTTCATATCGCTAATAATTTTAGGTATATACATATTTAATTGCACTTCCTCATAGAAGGTTTTATAATATTGTTTTGTAATGGTTTACTTTCTATGATTTTACAAGATGCAAATTGTTTTAGGAATTAATTATTTTTTATAACTATTGAATCAAAAAATATTTCTTATACTCTTTTTTTTATACTTTTTTTTTAGGGGGATGGAATGCAACAAACTTAAGGTAACCTAATGCCATTGAAATCAATCCATGTTAAGAAGTTTCTCAGTATAAAAAAGGAAGCCTAAACAAGACTAACTTATAGAAATTGTTATTTTCATCTATCAACACATACTCCACAAAAAGCCATTAAAGCACCAGAATTTATTCATAGGCAAGCTAAAATTATTCTCAGATTGATATTTGCTATTTCCTGTTACTCTCTGATGAAAGAAAATATAGTTCCTTGCTATACAAAATCCGTAATATTCATTCATAGTATAAATGGCTCCCAAATGATTATTTAAGCCAAACAAGGTTTCATTGTCACCAGGGAGTGTCAAGCAAGGTCTTGGGATTTGCATAATAATTGGTTTGAAACAAGTGATATTCCATACAGAACTATGTATACAGAGAGTAATGAATATGGTAGCCACAGCCTGTGAGATCAGTATCAGCGTCATAATGAAAACTGAATATTTTTTCAGCCTTTGGAGGTTTTCAAACATCCATAAAGCTAATGAGCTAATTTAGATAAGCATTAAACATGAATTTAATCACATTAATGGCAATTATTAGCAGACACACAATATGAAGGCCTTACAATTTCCTTCAAAAGTTGTAATTAACCATAAAAAAATAAATAGTTTGACCTAATGTACTGCATGTAAATGACTCAACTAAATACTTTTAGATTTAACAGCATGCTTAGCTTAGAGTCATTTTTCCTTATATATTTTTCAGCTGAAAGCTAATGTGTGTTTTTTGCCACACACATTAGCTTAAGAGCAAAATCTCATATGACTGCAAATGTTACTTACTGAAATCCAAACCTATTTCCTAAACAAACCCAGCATAACTTTATCTGATCTATGGCCTCCTTCCCATGCTGGTCATGAGTTAGGAGGTAAGAAGCTGCTGCCAGTAATCTCCCCAGCTCCTGGGAAATAATTAAAGTTAAGCAAGTGAGCAAAAGTCTTGAGTTTTAGAACAAAAACTGCACTCAAACAAGATTAGGAGTTTTGCTTGGCAAGTATGGACAGGAGCATCTGACCCAAAAGTCTTGGAAGACACAAAAATTTCCTCTCTGGCTGCCTACAGCTACATTCCCAAAGCATTTCAGTGATAGAAAACAATGGATGGAGCATAAAAATAAGTGTGTATATATATTCAAAAGGATTTTGAAATAAAGTTCCAGCTCTAGAAATGTGTGACCAGATAAGTATTTTTAGTTTGCCTGTGTTGAAGTAAAAGCAGCTCCTTCACAAAGGCTTAAAGCTGGAGTATATCGAGCCTGGTCCCTGAAGTTATGGTTCTGGAAAGAAATGCTTAATAATCTAATTTCCAATAATGGTAGAGAACTGTTTTTTGAAAGCTGGCAAACGACTGTGACTCCTCAATTTCTCTCAGGCAGAAGGAGAGGGCTTTCTTATTTAACAGAGTGGTGAACTCATCTACTTTCTCATTTTTCAATGGACCATTGCTCAATAACACATCTTCCATGCCTTTACTCATGTTACTCAGAAGTTACACTTTTTCAGCAATATTGAAAAATGGAGATTTAGATGAAAAGAGATAAAAGGCCTTTTTTCCAATGGATTATCACTGATATAAAATTATTATCTTTTCAGAGGCTTGTAGAAATCCATATTTTTCACTGTAAAATTGGCAGAGAAACCATTTTCTGTATAATAAATTTTCAGTAAAAAATGTTCAGCCACCTCTCTGCCTAGCTATGCTAGCTATGCTCTCTGTGCCTGTGATTAAGCTGAAGCCTTTTTTGGGCTCCTACAGGTCAGCTCTCAACCTAGAATGTTCTTTTGCACACAATGATGTGGGTAGAGGGGAATCAAGCCAGTTTTTCCTGTCTGAGAAATGAATAACCAAATATGCCATGCTTAAATCTCATGTGGACTTTTTATGAAAACTCCCTTCCAGCCCCCAAGCCCCACAATATTTGGTGTAGGAACAAGCAGAATTCCTCAGAGGGAAGAGTAGTTAATGAGCTGGAGGGATACAGACATCAGCAATCATGAGGTGTAGGTGCCTCTGTTGGGTGAAATTCTCCTGCTCATTTCAGCTCTTTCTCCTTCCTGTCCTTCACCCAACTCCTCCTCATTCCACTTGAGAACACTTTTCTCTCCTTCCCCTGATATAGTCACAGTTTCTTTTGTTGTTCTTCCAGCTGGGTAATCCTTGCTAAATAGAGTGCTCCTGAAATATTGTGGAGCTGTGATGACTCCTGCAATTGCATTCTTTGATTTATTTGTGTTATTCATCTTTCTTCTCTGATATGTTTATGTAAGCAGCTACAACAGTGGAACACACTATCTATAGACTAATTAGAATTTACTATAATAAACACAGCTATGAATCATGACTTTCATTATTTCCTGCTCTAAAACTGTTGATATAATCCAGGACAATGACAAGGAAATGACCATTAATAACAAATATTTGGTATTTACTAATTAATTAAAGCTGCTCATTAGTTTATTTGAAGGATAAAGATTCAAGAAACAGGCCATTCATGTAATTTACTGTAAATGGAAACCAAAATATATCTTCTCTTGGAATTAAAATTTTCATGAAATTTTGCATATTGCATTTAGGACCTTAGGGGTGGAAAGCTACAGCTGTTTGAGGAATAAACTTCCTCATTTCATTCTCAGTCAGAGCATGCAGAAGCTATATGGTGTATGTGTGAAATTACATTAAGTGAATTAAAAAAAGATATTTTCTTTTGCACTCAGACTTCATGGAAAGAATATTTCTTGTTGTGTTTTTGTGCTTTGTCTACAGCAAATGGAGGTGCGACCTTATCTCCATGTCTCACCTTGATGTCTCTTGGTTCTATTGTGTTTAGCTAATATAACACAAAAATAAAAAATATCAGCTTCCTGCAAGAATAGAAAATTGGACTGCGAAAGGGATTTTAACTTTTTTGTTGTTGCCTCAGGCACAGCTTGAGTTAAGTGACTCCCATGCCTATGAAACTGATTTCTGCAGCCTATCTACTGGAGTGACTTCACACAAATACTCCTCTCTTCTTTTGCTGATGTCTTTCCCAGCCTGCTTTTGTGATACTCTAATTCCACCTAGGCATTTCCTCCTGTTGTTTCACTGTGTCAAAATTGAGTATGAGAAATTTCTAGCTGTTAAAGACTCGGGTTTAATTAACATATGATGATGCCTTGCCTCTTTCAGAGTCTTCACCAAGAGCCTAAAGCACTTCATGTCCTGTGTTGATGTACAGAATTTTCCCTGATTTTCATGTATACTGGGCAAGCATGAAATGGACTTGAGAACATGTGGTGATAAGAAAGAGGATGTCAGGAAAACCACCTTTAATAAGAACTCTGGAATTTTCCCTGTATATGACAAGGATTGTCTCTCATGGTGTTGAAAGGCTCCTTGTTGGTGCTGAGCAGGTTGTGGAACTGCACAGCCACTTCCCAGGGCTGTGTTGGAAAATGTGCTTTGGACAGAGCAGTTCTTACTCAGCCTCTGGGGCTCCACTGCCTGATTTATGTCTGGGAATCTGGGCTTTTGGATCATGAAAATATTTCCTTGAGCTATGTTGAATGTACTGATGTACTGAATCTGTATCTTTAATAAAAAAGGTTATTATTAAGGGATATCCTTTCAGGATATTAATTTATAGGAATATTATTGATATTATGATATTGATATATATTGTAATAATATTGGATAACAGTATTATTA
>VZSJ01000467.1:2103811-2118383 GCA_013398405.1 Pheucticus melanocephalus
GTCAAAACATATAATTTATTTATTTATGCAGACAAACTGCAACTGAAATTGCACCTGTGTAACCTAATGAATGGGGCATCAGTGTTTGAGTTAATAACAGGCAAAGAATTAATTACCAGCAGCAGAAGTCGTTCAGCTTTGTCATGTGGAAGCTAGAATGAGATGAGGACACACATTAAATATTAAGATTTTTTTTTTTACATAGCTAATAGGGTCCTGCATACTGTAGTTACCCCCTGCATAAATAATGTTCTATTAAAAAGCAAATTTTGTACATTTTTAATAATATTTTGTTTTTTGTTTTCTGCCCCCCCTAGTATTTCAATGTTTTGCAGAGGCTCTGCAGAAGTAGATGAGGATGAGCAATACTGCACCTGCATGTGCTGGATAGAAGGAATGTGGCAACAGAAGAATAACAAGGTTTAAGAATCAGAACATATGAGGATTTGTAAGGCTGCAGAAGCTGCCGTGGGACACAGGCCTGTACCTCACAATCATCCAGAAACTCAGAAAAGGTAAATATGCTGAGTGTGCTTTTAAAGTGGAGTGAAAAAAGTGCAGGGGGAAAAGAAGAATAAAGAAATTTAATTAGTAGTAATCAACAAAGATTATGTTGTCACATACTGGAATTTAGACTGCAGGGCTGTAATTGCAGCTTTCAGCTGAGGAGCATCCAGGGCAGCTCATCAGGAATGTCAGCTTGGTCCTTTTTCATTCTGCAGTTTTTATGTGCTGGGGCTATTCTTCTACCATAGCTGTACTTATCCAGAGGGCTCTGATGAATAGGAAAGAAACCCTGGACAAGCAACCCCCTCCCTCTGCCTCCATTTGCTCCAAGGAGAGGAATCAGAAACTGATATTCTCTCAGGAATATGAGGGTGATCCCTTGACTATTTTAGCCTACAATTGCCTTTCCATTAGCAGTCGTGTTCCACTGAAACACAGGCGTGAGGAAAAGATGCACAATCCTGTTCCTAAAATCCTTCAGCGAGCTCCTAGGGCGGCAGAAGTCCTTAATGGCTTTGCTGCCCAGCTGACCTCTCAGTGTTCCAGGGCCTTTGGGGTGTTGTTGGCCCCACTGTGTGAGGTTTGCACCTGGAGCTGAGCCAGGGCTGGCAGTGACCTGGGCTGTTCATAGCACAGCTCACAATTTTCACAGAAGAGCTTGAGTTTTTCGAGCACTCTCCAGCCACGTGAGTTCCCATGCCATTCACTAACCCAGGCTGTTTCTTATTCCAGAGCTTTTAGCCTCTGTTTCCGTGTCACTGCTGAGTGCAGATGTGATCCGTGCTGGTTAAAGAGGTGTTCAAAGAGAGATGAAAGGAAATGGCTTTTAGACAAGGGTGAAATGGTATCTCACTTGTATCCATGAATGTATTTTTCACTTTGAGAATTTATATGATAATTTAGAAAAAAGAAAAACCAAACCTCACTGAAGATTTTTAAGATTTGTAAAGATGTGTTGTTAACAATAGATATATATTCACTTTAACTACACTATCCATAATTTCATGTGGGTGTAACCAAGTAAATTTTCTTTTAAACTTTCAATTTTCTTTTCAACAATTTTCAACCATTTTCTATTAAACCTAGCAATCCCATGTAAGAAGTTCCATTTCCCCATTGACTTTTCTGCTTTCCCAGTTGTGAGTTCCAGCTGTAAAAATCTTCAGTCTTAATGGCAACTAAAATCTGATCAGCAGCACAAAACCACCCCAGAGTGATATAAAACCACTGAATCCTTGGAATCCTGTCCTGTCTGAGACCTTAATCCTGGCTTCAGAATTGAACACTTTCTAAAATATGGAAGACAATTCAATCTCTGAAAAATTGTTATCCCAGAGATTTCTACAACACAGGTTCTCAGTTCCAAAGTCAAAAAACAGGAAAAGATTTCTGACTCTGTGCAGCTGAAAATTAGGAAGCAGGTAGGATGTTAAGAGGAGAGTCTGAATTTGCTGTTTAGGGAATTTTCCAGGTTATTTGGCTCAGGAAAAAAAAAAAATAACGTAAATGCCTGTGTATGTTTATTCTCCATCTATTTTCCTTTTCAGGGTGGCATTTAGTGTTGGTCACAAATGTGTGCAGAAGTTTGCTTTGCTTGGTTTATTTTGTCTGCAAAAAAAGCATTAGTTGGCTTGTACTTTACCAGAAAACTGTTATTGTTGGCCTTACACGTGCAAGTAAATAAGATATAAAGTGGCATAGTGGTATCTACTCAGCCAATTCCTGTTTGTTGAACCAACCACCATTAGTGGCTGTGAATGGGTCTCTTTGTGCTGGTGTCAATGAGGTTGTGCTTAGTCCTGTGAACGTGAGAACAGTTGGTGATGGCTGAGAAAAAGGCTAAATAATAGGATTTGAAACGGTGTTTTGCAATTTCCAAGGCAGTGTTACTGAATATTTGTTTCACTCTGGAGAGAGGGACTTGGTGTCCAAGCAGAGATGTCAAGCAGGGAACCTCAAAACTGAATGTGCAGGATTGTTTCTGCATAGAGCAGTTTCAGCCTGGGAGATGTGTTGGCAATTCTGTGGTGCTGTATGATGTGCTATTTCCATATTCATGGTTCTGAGTCTTTATTGGACTGCATGATTTTAATATAGCCAGGTCTCCTCCAATGTGAGTAACTCCTTTATTTGTGCTCCCCCATGTCACTGATCCCAAATATCTTTAACACTGCCAAAGTGGTATGAACGTAGTTAGGAAGAGGAAGCCTCAGATCTTCTGCTGAGGAATGATGATTAAAGAGATGGTATTTTTATTTCAATTATTAGATGGACACAGAAATCACTGTCCAATGAGCTCGTGGCATTAGTGCAGTGGTGCCCTTTAGTCCCTTGGTAAATGAAAAGCTGTTTTCTTGCTGGGGCCTTAGGGAGTGATGGGAAGGAGGAATTGGTTCACTCAAGGTGCTGGAGACTGAGCCTCAGAAGTCAAGTCATTCGTCCTGCCTAGAAGGTGATCCTGGCCTTGAGACTCTCATCATTGGTTTGGTTTTTCCATGGCCTGGCTGCTCCCTTGGGGTGGATCAGGGCACAGGGAGGAGTTCAGAGTCTGCAGTTTTTGTCTGGTGCTGTGCAGACAATGCAAACAGCTGCATTGCAGTCAAAAGGGATGGGATGGCAGGGAACTGTACCCTGGAGTGCCTCTTCCTCTCTCTGATGGACTGAAGAATATTGGCATGTACATTTCCCTTTGTTATCACTGGTATGCTGGTTGTGCTTAAATTTATCATAATCCACTGAAATAAGTTATTGGGTGTGTCGTTACCAATCATGGGTGACAGGATGCAAAGGACTGTAAGAAGGAATCTGGAAAGGATAACAATTTTGAAAGGCAAAGAGGAAGGCTGCAGAAGAAAATATAAACAGATTTACAGAATACCTCATCTGGTGTTATTAATGGAAAATATCAATACACCTGGAATGGTAATTTGGTACATTGGTATGGGAACCAATGTCCTTTGTTTGAGTACAGATTGCATTCTGGACACAGCAGAAACCTGTGGGAAGGTGAAAATCTCCTGTTTCCTAGCATCTGTGAGATTTAGTAGAAAATAGTGTTTAGTACAACATAGGAGTGTAGTCATCACAAAACACCTGTGTCACAACAAACTAGAAAAAGACTAATTTCAGTACCTATGTGCTGAAAAACACAGCCCTGTTTAAACAGAAGATTGCAGTCATGTGAACTTATAGGGAGCAATTATTATTTGTCAGCTGTGTTGGTCTCTCAGCCTAAAGGCACCTGCTGAACTATTCCCACTCTCATTTCAATCCAGGAAATCCACAGGTGGTTCATGTTAGATTATGGGGACCTTCATGGCCATCATTTTGATGTTACTGCTCCTCTGCTCACTGTATTTCAGTGCTTTGATCATGGGATTGGTTTTCCTTATAGTCACAGATGGTTGTTGTTTGACAGGCAGACAAAGTAAATAGGCATGAAAATAAAATATTCCTTGGTTTTGGTGACTCAGGCCAATGCCATGTGGGTAGACACTGCTCTGTAATCCCTCTAACTGTGCTAGGATGGGGACAGGGTATTGTGCATAATGTCACATAGGAATCTGGCAGCTTTCTTTCCTGGACTGTCTTGTTGAGGATTTGATCAACAAATCTGAGCTTACAATGACATTTCTCTGTTACCTTTTCAATTAAGGTGGTAAGCATTGCCATCACAGGCCACTGTGGAATTTGGTGGGGTTAGTCTGGAAAAATCCCATCTGGCAAAGATGTACCTGATCCTGCATATCAATAGGAGTTTTGAGCAGAGATCAATAGCACAATGAAATGCTACATAATTGTTGTGTGTCTGTGCCTGTATCTACCTGCCTACATTCAAAAAGAAATAAAACACTCAAAAAAACCCCAAACAAACGAAACAACACTTCAGGTCACCAGAGACACAGCTCCTAATATAGCATTAAATTAGTTATCCAGGCAGTGTAAATGCTTTTATGAAATATTTCTATATTATGAAAAGAGAAATCTAATAAATCAAGACTGATTTTGAAATTGATTAAATACTTTGGATTAAGGACTGTTGCACAGCATTTGTGGCAACTCCTGCCGTGACATCTGGTCAGTGAATTCTCCTGGGGTAATTTTGTGGGATTGGAAACCTGGTTTTCCATAAAGAAATTGTTACTGACCTATTGATGTGATGTGACATTGCTTCCTTCTTTGGCAGCTTAGGCAGTAGCAGAGAGAGTTGGTCCCATCAGCCCTTTACTGATCTGTTGCCAGGTAAACAAGAAAAAGAATCAGATAGGGAACAAGCTGACTGCCCCTTCTCTCCCCTCAAACCAAAGCAAAAAAAAAAAAAAGAGAAATTCATGATGTCATCTTTTTCTCATTGTTTATCAATTGAAGTGAACCTGAAGCTGTACTTTTTGTCATTACATTTAGTTTTATTTTAAAAAATGAAGCTACTAATGAAAAGGATTTTGCTTCATTGATACATTATCCAGTTGAAGACCAACTCTTAATATTCAGTACTTAAAATAAATTATTTGGTTATTGTAAATAGTTGAAAGAAAGGCCTCTGGTAATGGAGCTTTCTATACAGTTTTTTCTTTTCTGTGTCCTGAACAGTTTGGTTGGATCAGGTTTAGCTGGTCAATTAAGATAAATATTGGTTTGTTAAGCACTTGCTGTTGAAAAGGAAAAGCCAGCATGTTTTTCCTAAGGGAATGGGGAGAAAATAAATATTGATTTTTTTCTTTATTATTTCATCCATTTTGGAACCTATTGGTTTTCAGGTCATAGTTTCATATTAGGACCTATGAGAGAGTTCTTGCTACAAAGAATGTATATCCCATCAGCCCAAAATTAACAGGGTAAAACACACTTTGGGGCTGGCTTCAGATGCTCATCTTCTGCCCATGGAAAACTTGATGGTGGGGCAGGCACCCAAGAATTTCAGAACTTTGGTGACATAGGAGGAATCCTAGACCAGCCAGGAGTTCTGGCCGCAAGTTTTGGAAGAGATATTTTAGTTCACTTTGGTAGCTTGGATTTGTTAATCCCAGTTTCCAAGGACAATTTACATTAATTGTGTTGTCTCCAGCAATTGGTTTCTTTTTAAAAAAATATTTTCCAAACAATTGGTTTCTTTTTAAAAAAATATTTTAAACCATTCAATTTCTTAAAAATGGTAGATATTGTGATTTTATAATAGAATTTGCTTTGTTCCATAGCCATACAATTGCAAGAGATTATGCTGCAGCAAGAAAAAGAGTAGATGAAACTTTCAAACCTATGTATTCAGATATTTTCCGATAATATGTATTTACAATCTGTGTAAATCAACCCTGTAAATTTGTATCAATAACTTACCCTCAGTTGGGTAAACACAGTTGGGTAAATTTCAGTAATATGATATCAGTGGAAACAAGCATAAATACAGACATAAAAAAGATATTTTCACAGACGAAATTACTTGGTGGTTAATAACTGATGCTTTCTCAGATTGAGATAAATTAAGGTCAGGAAAGACCGTATCTCAAACAAAAATAAGGTCAGAAGAGAAGGAACACAGAAAATCTCATGCAGAAATAACCAGCAATAGTATTGTAAAAGCATTCAAAATTACTTATGGAATGAATGTATTGAGTTTTAAGGATAAGCTTCTGGATATTTGAAGTGGACGCTAATAATATTTTTTTTGATACTGAGTACTAAAAAAAGCTAAAGATGTTTTTGTGTAGCATTTGAGTATCTGAAATAATGATTGATCATGACTTAATCTGCACTGGAAACATGTTTCTCTTCATTTGTACCTGTGTTAGATTCTGCTGTTGCCATCAAATTCTGTTGCTTCTCCCAAAATCTGCAAGAAGCTGATATGTCTTTCTTCCAGCTCTGTGTTATGAATCAAAAGATGGATTGGAAAATAACTGAAAGTGTTAATGGTTTTATCACTGAATTGTTCTCCATTATATGACATGTGAGGTTTTTTGGTGAGCTGTGTGAAGATGAAGGCACAGATACACAGTGATCCATGCAGGCTCAGGCTTAATTTCTAAGTCCCAAGCTTTGGTTGTGTGCCACTCCACTGTGGTCTTTCTATCATGGATCTATAATGGCAGCTCCCCAGTCTGCCTTATGAAGAATCCTACAAGCTCTCTCCACTGCAAACCTCACTTAGATCTCTAAGAGAATCTAGCTGATAGACATATTTGTTCAATGTATCCCATGGCATAATTTTTTATTGTTTCCAGCTCCAGAATTATTACTGTTAATTTTCTCTCCCTCGGTTTCCATAAAATTTATGTCCTTTTTTGAAAAAGGAAAATAAACCCAAATGACTAAAACATTCTTATTATTTAAGTTCAAATATTATGACTAGGCTGTTAACTTTGGTTACTGCTAGCAAGAGTAAAATCATCCATCCTCCCTTCCTCTGCATTGAACTAATGCCCAGGTTTTTATTCATCTTAGCTGATTTTTTTTTTTTACTTTTCTCCATGTGTCTATCACTTCAGGAAAATTAATGAGTCAACATTGTACCAGTTCTAGAGAACTGATAAATGAGAAAAATCAGTCAGCTTGTTCAGCTTGTGTCTTTGCATTAAATCAATCTTGAAATAATTTATCCTTCCCACGAGCCTTGCAGATACACAGATCTCATTTATGCAGCTTCTGTGCAACTTTCTTCACAGCTTTCATTTGATTTGCTTATCCATGTGCTTCTGCTACTAATGTTGGATACTGGGCTTAATAGGATGGATGGCAAGTCTTCGTGGTGTTTCAAATACTCTGAGTAAATCAGATCATTAAAATATAGCTTAACCTAATGGATCACCCTGGAGTGTAAAATAAATCCTTCTCTACATTAAAATGAACAGAAATGTGGTTTCTTAGCATCTTCCACAGACTGGAAAATAACTATTAAAGTGTATGTGGAAAAACAGGATGAAATACTATGTTTGACTTATAATTCCCTAAAGCTCAGGTTTTTCTCCTCTGTCCTCATCTTCCTTTGGGATTTCACTTGAGGGAGGGGCCATTTCTTTGCATTTTGTTTGCACAGTGCTCTGACACATGGTTGGGTGCTCCTTGTTGCACGGATAGGCTCAGTTTTTAATCAGAAACATCATTAAAAATGGGTTTATTATGCAGTATTCCAGTCTAATCAGGTTTATATATATGCCAAGACCTTGGTCGTGGATCTAAATGTATTAAAGAATGAAACAGAAATTTCTGTTCTTTGCACGGCACATTTTAATATTATTGCTTTGTCTGACAGGTGAAATTGTCTCAAAGCTCATTTGTGCCTGGACTGCATGGGCTGAAGCAGCTCTGGCCCAGGGTCTAGTCTTCCATTCAGTCTGTGCATGTTTTATTGGCTTCTGTCTTTATTTTATTTTGTAGTAACTGGTGTGTATGTAGAGGGACTGGTGCCAAAGTGGCTCTCTGCCTGGCAGGGCACTGGGATGCAGCAGGGCCCTGTCTCCAACTTGGGAATGAAGTGTCCCCAGGCTAAGAAAAATGTCAAAGAGATTTGTTCTGGGGAGGAATGACTGGAAGAATAGAGGTAAGAATGATGCTGCTAACACTTCACCACATCAGAGATGCGATAATTCCAGGAAAAAATGGGAAAAAATGCCATCATGGATGATTAAGACACTGCTAAATGTGTGTTTCAAGCAGAAAATTAAGAATCCTTAAAAAGATCTTAAAGATTCTTTATAAATTAACACCTGCAGCAGGTATTTCAAACTAATTTTGTTGCCTACCCCACTTCTCTCTGCCATTTGATGCAGTCCCTGCTCAGCCTTGCTTTTTTGCTCTGTTTGGCTTATCTCTGGCCAAGGCTTTAATCCCCTAATAGCAAGCTGAGGTCATATCAGCACTCAAATGCTGCTGTGATGTGCAGCCACGTTATCAATGTGAGAAGAGCCTCCCTCCCTGACCCTGGGAGCTGCACTACAGGGTTATACATGTGCCACCAACATGCAGGTCACACACAACAGCCAGCCCCAGGCACCACCCCTGAGACTTCCAGCAGAGCAAATAGAAGTGTCCACGTGAAAGAGAGCAAGGGCTGGAGCTGCTGCTTCACAGGTTTGAGCATTAGTGCTTCTGCTTGGAAGATAATTATATGTTTTATATATGTTAAATGTCTGTGCCAGCTGAGGAATAATTTTATCAAAGAAAGCAAGGGTGGCTTTAAAAAAAAAAAATCAAGGATAAACAGAAAAGATGAATGCTCAGTTTTATTAACTCTCAAACAACTGAATATAAGCATAAGCATGAATAGTTAAGAAAAAACATGAAAAAAAAAACCCTGAGAGATTCAAAGTCTTTGTCTACCACCATGGCTTCCTCCAGGTCTGCCAGCTTGACTCTAAACCAACAGCAGGCCTCAAAAGGATTTATAAATCTAGGATGTCAAGTATTGCTTTCTCTAAAAGCTGGAGAAAATATAAAATCAGACTAGAACTCAAAGGCTTAAATACTCAATTTCTTAGTAGGGAGACAGGAAAAAAACCAAACCTGAACAAGTGCTCTAGGCAAGTATTTAACTTCTTTATAAGAATTCTTTCCCATCAAATGCAATACAAGATTTAAAAAGTACAGAAATGCTGACTGGAAGGTGTTCACCAGGTCCCCTTAACAAAGAATATTTCCAGAAAGAATTTCATGGTAAAATCCAATTAGCCTTTCTGTAGCTGCAAAACTCCTCACAAAACCAGCTCCCTAAATTCATGTGCATTGAGCAGTTCAAGTGAAAATCTGTCCATGGAACTGAATTAAAACCATAGAGCCAAGGTCTCTCCTAGTATAAATCATGTACATTGCTATAATAAAACAACATACAACAGAAGCAATTCTTCACACCACTGAGTTTTTGGCATGGGAGTTGGTCCCAGAATCCAAGTCTTACTGTTCCAGCTTCCATATTTCATAATGTGTCGGAAAACCTAAACTACAATATGCTGTAATAATTTTGTGACATTTGAGAATAGAATAAATGTGACGTGGGAGCTGAAAAAGCTAAAATAAGCTGGGATTTATCTTATTTTTCTTTTTGAATGGTCCTGGTCATGCTAGTAAATGGCACTTTCTCACGTGTAAAATGAAGTGGAGGTATTGTACCATGTCCTGATTTTACCAGTTGAAGCCTCTTTCTTTTTCCAAAGTCATAAAGTATATGTCAAGCACTCTGAGCAACTCCTTTATGCCTTGCTGGCAGTGCTGCAATTAGTATCACACTGTGTCATATTCAAAGCTCAGTGGCTGTTAAATGTGCTATGCCTGCATCACACTAACTACTATATCAGTCATTTCAGATGACCCCCTTGAAAATTGCTGCTAAAAGTTTATATGTCAGAAACCACTTTGAAAATGCTTATGAAGTGAAGAATTTTCACAGCTCTTTACCTACTTAAATACTAAAAACTGTCAGTCAACGAAATCAGGCTCGACAGTTTATACTCCAAGACTCACTGTTCAAAGATTTGCTTGAAAAATTATTCCTATCATCTGTCAGCAAGTGGCTTCTGTGTTTAGTCAGTTGCTCACTTTTATGTTGTAATGCCCACTGTAAGTTGATACAAAAGACCTGCCAGAACCCTTGGTATTGTTTTTATATGGGGTGAGCCCGGGACATCTACATCAGCAGTGTCTTCAGTCCCAAGTGATTTCAAAAAAAATATGATCCAGAGGTTTATTTACAGAGCAGTTAACAACTGATAAAACTTTTGGAGAAAGGATGTGAGGAGTTTCTTAAATTTTAAGAATTTGAATGCAAACTTATCCCATGCATCCACTGCCAAAAGCAAAGTTTGATTTATGGCTGAGTCTCTATTTATTTCTTTTAATTTCCTGGAAAAATATACAGGTGGGACTTAAATAATATGGCTGAGGTCCAAGCCTAAGCTCACAACATCCATAGGCTAGATTTTAGTCTCTGTTTTATAAAAGCTGCATAGCCATCATTATAGTGCTAAGAGTCAATTTCTGCAATGAGCTGCTATTAATTTAAATCTTTTATTTGTAAGTTAACAACTGTTACACTGAATGGCAAAAGTGCACCAGGATTTTGTGTGCCCTTTTGCCAACCTGTACCAAACCTTTTCTGTTCCTTTCCTCTTAAAACTGAGGAGATTACTCAGTGCCATTTTTGCTCAGCCTGGTCAGGTGAGGGATCTGGGTGTGGGGATTATTCAGAAAGGAAATTTATCTGTTCTGAAGGCTGTCAACAGGACCTATCCAGCAGACCTGCTCAAGGCATAATAAATGTCTGTCCCTACCGCTGGGTTCTTCACAAAACAAAGAAAAATTGCCTTAGAGTGATCTGCCTTTTACATAGGAGAAGACAGGTTCAGTGCTCTCTTCACTCTCAAAGGATTAATTTCCTTTTGCTTACTTTCCATGAAATGACTCCAGGTCAAGTGCAGGACTTTGTGTCCTCTCCCAGGAAGAGGGAAATTCAAACAGAAAAGGAGGATATCTGTGTCCTTGTCTTTTAAATGCTGCTGTGTTTCACATGAAACTCTCACTAGATGGAAAAATAATGATGGGACTGAGAAATGACTGCAACCTACCCTCTATGTGTTAACTATTGAGATTTTTTTATAGCTTTGTTATGGATGCTGCCTCATTTTCTAACGAGGCATATTGTCCCTGAAAAAGAGCTAAAAGAGTTTTCTTCCTCATTTAAAGCTTTTTCTTCCTCGTTTAAAGCTGTCTTTTTCTCCTGTGAAATGGGTTTTGCAGATCCAGGAGAATTAGTCAGCCAGCAGGTCATTCTGCCTGGTGCTGCCTTGCCTCCTGCAGGATGGAGATCCAACTTCCAGAGATCCATCCCCACCAAATGCCCAGTGGCAACCAGGAATTTGCCTGCAAATGATAAACTATCACAGAGGTGCCTCTTAATCAGGTATGTCTACATAGTCCTTATAAACATCTGCGTGTTTTCAAATGTGTTTAGGTATATAAATATTGATGGCTATAACAACATAGGTATAAAAACCCCACCATAAATTATACTAATTGAATACATAAATCATGCCTAAAAGTGTCAGTGGCAAAATCCTCACTGAATTTCATGGGCATTCGACCAGGCCCTTCCCAAGAAAACAAGGTTTTGAGGCTCCCTGCTGGTTACAGGGAAGCCTAGACCTTGGAGAGGGGCAGAGACAAAAGTGTTTCCAACACCCTGTTCTTGTTTTTCTGTAGTCTGCTGAGGAGCCTTTTTGCTGTCTGGCCTCACCATTTGAAACACCAAGCCTTTGGAGGGTGTTTAACTTTTAACCTCTAACTTTGTCCTCGTTTTCCTGACCTGACTCAGCATGTTGCTATCAGAAATACTCTAAAATAAAGGCAAATGATCTCTCTTGGAGACATTCCTCTACCCTGTAGAGGAATTGCTCTGAGAATGGAGCCATGTTTTAATTACACGACATGAGAATTTGTTGTATCTAATATTCAGTTTAGACACCTCTTCCTTGGTGTCATAAATAAGTGTGATCTACTATAACAGGCAAGTGAAAACATGATTTAGTGAGAAATAAAATATGTTGCAAGGGAGTGACTGCTTCCAAATCTCTCTTACCTACACAACACCAATCTAAAATAAAGGATGCTGAATAGACACTAAGGGAGATGAGAATAGGATCTCTTACTGGTCTACAGGGACAATACTGCTTGGGTTTTGGTCAAATTTATTGCTGAATCCAAAATCTTAGTTCAACTGTTATGAGTTCTGTTTCTTTGTTTTGTGAGCTCTTTCTTCCCAAAGAATCCCAGAAACCACCATGGAAGGTCTATGACTGTGGAATTTACTACAAAGCTTTTGAGGTTTATGTTGCCTGTCAAGAGCATGAAACAAGTCAGAGTAGAATGTTGAATCTTAAAAAAGCTGGACTCCTTAACCACTTGTTGTGCTATCTACCATTGCTGGAGTGATAAACCTGCTTGAGAACACAGGAAGCATTTTACACTTTCTAGGTGCTTTTCAAAGACTTATGTGCCAAGTGCACAATAGAAATATGTGATGCTTTGTGTATTGCCCAAAGAACACAAAATGATGATAATGTCAGCATGAGGAACATCACCAGCCCAAATCTTCAGGCTAAAGCAAGTGTGTTTGAGAAAATGTCTTGCTAAGATGACAAAAGAAGGTAAGGGGTGCTGAAGAAGAATTTTGCTGAGTAGTGCGGGCTGTTCTGGCAGTAATTTTTCTTGATGAAATTGAATAACATAAATAAGCAAGCTTCAAATAGGCTGGGCTAATATATTAATGGGACCTGTAATATTATTAAAGGTGGTCTTTCCTAGACAGAAGTGCTATCCAAACAGTATTTATTGCATTGCATTTCTGGCTATGGGGCTACTCTTATCTTTGTTTCTATTTTGATCATACCTCAATGGGGTTGTCACTGATCCTGACAGTGAAATTCCACTTGTAATTCCTACCATTATTTGCCATGTCAAATTCCTGGATCAGTTTAAAATCCTCCTGCTGCTTCTGGAGTTCATGACTGGTGGAGAAAAGGGTGACCAGACAGGTGTCTCAAACTACTGTTTAATGCTGGGAACACAATACACTCTATGGGTCGTTTGAACAACAAAAATATCTACATTTGTGATTTAACTTGGATCCATCCACACCCTACTGTGGAATTCAGGAATTTGTTTGGGTTTTTTATAAACTGTGGGAGTGATCAGCGAGCTTTATCTGAACTCGACTTCTCAAGGAATTTCTTAGCAGTTTTTGTTTTCCAGAGCAGGATTTGCTTTCCAAACCAGTTTAAAATCCTTTGCCTTCTCATTTTCTCAGTGCCTTTCCTCTTTGACAACCTGGTCGGATGAGTTCAAGCAGAGGTCAGCCCTTGTGCTGCCTCTCAAGTGTTGCTGGATGGGAAATCATCCGAAGGTGCTGCATTCTTCTCCACTCACAGGAACCAGCCCTTTGTTAAATTAATGCTTTATATTCACTTATATGCAGTACTTATAGTACTTCTGCCTTACTGAGAAATGCCTCTTGAACCTATATGTTTATCTGCTGCTTCTCAGAAGCACTGTCAACCCTTGCTATTGCAGTTTAGGTTTTCAGCTTCAGGTTTGCCTTCTGTCCCAAGAGCTTTCTGCCTCCCAGCAATGTTAGCTGGAGAAAACAATGTTTTACCTGAAATACTCCATGGTTTGGAGTTTCCCCTGACTCTCTTGTAATTCTGGTAATTTGTGGCAGAGTAGGAGGATGCTAATTTCTACAGCAAAGTTTCCTAGAATTATCTGTTAATACCAAAATGTCAGAAGCTTTGTACAGGATTAAAAAAAAAAAAGAAAAAAATTTCCATGGTCTGTTTCAGATCAAACAGACTGAGTTCCTACTGAGTGCTGTACTATTCTTTCTTGTAAAGAGACCTGGATACTATTTCAAAATAAATAAACCAGCTACTTCTAAACTGTGCCAACCTATATTTTATCTAAGATCATCTTTTGGCCATATCTGGTACCTGAGGCAATATTCAGGATCTTTGCCCATGAGCAAGCACATCCTTTGTCAGTGTTCCTTTAATGGTGAAAGCTTTGCAAGGTACAACTGCTCCAACTGGGCTGGGGGCATGGACTGGAGAAGAAGGGAGAACATTCTTCCAGAAATCTCTTTTCAATTGCAGGAGTCTCCAAAAACAGCTTATCTCTTGTTGGTGCCGCCCTTAGTTGCAGAGATATCTTTTTGTCCCCTCAGATCTCTGTGGCTACTAAAATTCCAGCCCTGTTAGTCTATTTCCTTTATGCGTTGGCAAAAGTTTTGCTAAATATGTTTAAATTAAGTGAATAAATTAGTTATTGTCTGATTACTTCAGTTAGCAGTTTGTTTAGTTGCTGTCTTGTCACAGAAAAGGTTAAATATTTTTTTGTGGAGCTGGCAAGATATTTCTGACTTATCTCGGTGCAATATTTTAATTTCCCCTATCTGTGGTTCATGATCTTTTGATATCTCAAGGAGAAAAAATCCTGGTGGATTTTGTTTTGCATTTTTACTTTTTTCCTCTGTTATTTTGGGGTTTTTTTTTCTCCCTGTTTACCTCCCTAATTTTTCTTTTTTTCCTTT